>VXBP01010414.1:146161-210511 GCA_013400115.1 Rhinopomastus cyanomelas
TGACAATTTCCTGATGCAGATGGTGGAAGAGCCCACTAGGAGAGGAGCACTGTTGGATCTTGTCCTCACCAACAAGGCGGGTCTGGTTGAAGCAGTGAAGGTTGGGGGTTGCCTTGGTTGCAGTGACCACGAAATGGTGGAATTGAGGATCTCATGTGGTAGGGACAGAATAGCTACCAGAACCACAACCCTGGACTTCAGGAAGGCCAAGTTTGGCCTCTTCAAGCAATTGCTAGGGGACATCCCATGGGACAGGGTACTGGCAGGTAAAAGAGCTCAGTACAGCTGGCAAACATTCAAAGACTGCTTTCTTGCAGCACAAGAAATGAGTATCCCAACAAGGAATAAGTCAAGGAAGGGAACCAAAAGACCTGTGTGGTTAACGAGGGAACTTCTGGGCAAACTGAAAAGGAAGAAGCAAGCCTATAGGTCATGGAAGGAGAGGATGGCCACTTGGGGTGATTATAAGGCTCTGGTGAGAGAATGTAGGGATGCAACTAGAAAAGCCAAGGCCTCCTTGGAATTAAATCTTGCAAGAGAGGTCAAAGGCAACAAAAAGAGCTTCTTCAAATACATAGCAGGTAAAAGTAAAACTAGAAGCAATTTAAGACCCCTGCTGAATGAGGTGGGTACCCTGGAAACAGAAGATGCAGAGAAAGCAGAGATACTCAACACTTTCTTTGCCTCTGTCTATACTTCTAAGGGTTGTCTTGACAATAAACCCTAATCTGCAGAGCAGGTTGAGGCAACAGGTGAGCCTGCCTTGGTTGATGAAGACTGGGTTAGGGATAAGTTGAGCAAACTGGATGTGCACAAATCCATGGGCCCAGATGAGATGCACCCGCGTGTGCTAAGGGAGATGGTGGAAGTCATTGCTAAGACACTCCCCATCATGTTTGCTAGGTCCTAGGGATCAGGAGAGGTGCCTAGAGACTGGATGATAGCAAATGTTACCCCAGTCATTAAAAAGGGAAAGAAGGAAGACCCAGGTAACTACAGACCGGTCAGCCTCACCTGCATCCCAGGAAAACTGATGGAATAATTTGTACTAGAGGCTGTCTCCAGGCACATCAAAGACAGGAGGGTCATTAGGGACAGTCAGCATGGCTTCAGAAAGGGAAAGTCATGCTTGACCAACATACTAGCGTTTGATGAGGGCATAACCAGGTGGATAGATGATGCCAGAGCAGTGGATTTGATCTATGATTCTATGATTTTATATTTAGGTGGAAATACAGAAATATTGATTTTAAAACTTTGTGTTTTTCAATTTCATAGAATCACAGAATCATAGAATCATTAGAGATTGGAAGGGACCTCAAATCATCATCTAGTCCAGTCCCCCTGACACAGCAGAATCACCTAGACCAAGTCACACAGGAACACATCCAGGCGGGTCTTAAACATCTCCAGTGAAGGAGACTCCACAACCACCCTGGGCAGCCTGTTCCAGTGCTCTGTCACCCTCTTTGGGAAGACATTCCTTCTCATATTCATGTGGAACCTCCTATTTTCCAGTTTACAACCATTGCTCCACCACTAGATGACACTGATAAGAGCCTGGGTCCATCCTCCTGACACCCACCCCTTAAATATTTATAGACATTAATGAGGTCACCTCTCAGTCTCCTCTTCTCCAAGCTAAACAGACTCAACTCACTCAGCCTCTCCTCAGAAGGGAGGTGCTCCATTTCCTTCATTATCTTCATTGTTCTACACTGGACTTCCTCCAGCAGCTCCACATCCCACTTGAAATGAGGGGCCCAGAACTGGACACAAGACTCCATATGTGGATTCATTAGTGCAGAGTAGAGGGGGAGAAGAACCTCTCTTGATCTGCTAACCACCCCCCCTTCTGATCCACCCCATGATGCTGTTGACCCTCTTGGCCACAAGAGCACACTGCTGACTCATTGTCATCCTGCTGTCCACCAGGAACCCCAGGTCCATTTCTCCTAAACTGCTCCCCAACAGGTTAATCCCCAATCTATACTGGTACCTAAAATTGTTCTTTCCCAGATGCAAGACTCTACACTTACCCTTGTTATACTTCATTCAATTTTTCTCATCCCAGCACTCCAGCCCGTCCAGGTCTTGCTGAATTGCAGCACAGTCTGCAGGTGTGTTGGCAACGCTACCCAGCTTTATGTCATTAGCAAACTTTCTGACAGTGCATGCCAATCCCTCATCCAAGTCATCGATGAATAGATTGAACAGGACTTGTCCCAGCACTGATCCCTGGGGCACTCCACTAGACACAGGCCTCCAACCATACAGCCGGTTCACCATTCACCTCACTACCCAATCATCTAGACCACACTGCCTCAGTTTGGCTGCAAGGATGCTGTGAGAGACTGTGTCAAATGCCTTACTCAAGTCAAGGTAGACCACATCCACTGCTCTGCCATCATCTAGCCACCTGATTATGCCCTCATCAAATGCTGATGTGTTGGTCAAGCACGACTTTCCCTTGGTGAAGCCATGCTGACTGTCCCTAATGACACTCCTGCCCTTGATGTGCCTGGAAACAGCCTCTAGAACAAATTGTTCCATCACCTTTCCTGGGATAGAGGTGAGGCTGACTGGTCTATAGTTACCCGGGTCCTCCTTCGAAGGAACTCTAGAAATCTGCTGCACACTAAGGTCCAGATTATGTATCTCTGACTGAAAATGACAACCAGATATTCAGATGAATTTATCATCATTTATTTGATTGGTCAAAGCAATCTCAAGCATCAATACAGATGAGGTGATGAGTTGATTATGAGTGGTTGTGTTGGTGAATGGAAAACTGAATATGAGCTTGCAATGTGCACTCATAGCTCAGAAAGAAAATTGCATCCTTGGTTGCATCAAAAGAAGCATGTCCAACAGGCTGACAGTGGTGATCCTTCTCCTCCATTCCACTCTGGTGAATAATGTGTTCAGCTCTAGGGTCTCCAGCATAAAAAAGACATGGATCTTCACAAGTGAGTGGAGAGGAGGGCCATGAATATGAACGAGTGATCAAGCACTTCTCCTGTGAAGACAGGCTGAGAGATTTTGGGTTGTTTAGCATAGAGAAGGCTCCCAGAAGGCATTGTAACCATTGTTCATTACAACCCAAACCTTTCAATGGTTCTACGCTATTTAAATGAGTAATTATTCATTATGGTCCTACAACACAACAGTGAATATCTAGTGATTCAGTTCTTTAAAACCTTTAATATGAATAAATAATTTGTAAGCAGTTTTACTGACAGTAGTATGAATGTTCATGTGAGACCCTTGTCTGTATCAAACTTCTCAGGTAAAGAACTTGCTATGAAAAAATGCAATCAGGTTAAGTTTCATAAATGTAGGGAGTGTTTGATTTCCTAATCCTTTTTGAAATTTTTTAGTAGGTTTTTTAGGTGCTAGAAATGAATATATTGTAATTTATAGGCAATTATATTAGAATAGTTAAATAAGAGAGATACTAATTTTAAACTGTGAATATGTGAAATAAATACATAGTAGTCTGTCATTTTAGCTATGTGTTAAACAAGTAAATATTTCAAGCAGTCATTTAACAATTATTTTAGTAAAATTATGATCACAAATATGAGCTTAATTTCCCTGATAAGTACTCATTATAGCTGAGTTTGCAAATCTTACCAAAAGGCATCCATTCTGAGTGGCTGAGAATGAGAGAAGAACCCAGTCTATCCCTGGAGTGTCTTGATGTTTTCAGGTTCACTTTCCAAGATAAAGTGGGCTATAGGTGTAACATTTATACTTTATTACTTAGAGTTATATTTAATATGTGGATGGAACTGTTGTTAAAATAACCACTCAGCGTGTCATCAATCACAGAAACTGAAACCACCACTAAAACCAGTATCTTCTCTTACATGTCCTGGAAATCTGTGCAAAGCATATCTAGCTGCATTCTAATAAGGCATGGTTACAGCCAGACTACCACCAGCCTTGGCATCAGAACAGACCACCTGGCCTTCTCCCTGAAGAGTGGTCAAATCTGGTCTTTTATGGGCCATTACATAACATTTTGTTTGTCAGCAACTCTTGAGCTTACAGATTTTGTGGTGCAAACTCATGGTTATCACTGTAATCAGAAGAAAAAATGAATCTTGTGTATGCTTTTATACCATGCTAACTTTAAGAAATTAGTATCCACATCTGAAACAACAGAATACTGTTTTGTCTACATTTCATCCTTAGTCTTCTCTCAGCCTTTGCCTGAATCTGATTTACAGAAAGCTTTAACATTACTTCTAAACTGCATGCAGACAACAGAGAAATCCTCAAGCACTTTTCAGAGGTCCGCAAAGAACTGCTTCAAAAAAGTGTTTTCAGAGAAAAAAAAATAGTTTTTTAATGTCCTGACAGTGTACAACATATTCAGCCTACTTTGTGATTCATCCACTTTCATTTACACTGCATGACACGTTGATGATAAAACTAAAATTTTCACTCTTGTAAATTCTTAGTTATGCGGAAACTATTTAATTTTATAAGAGCTACAGTCAGAAGTCTGTGAACTTCATAGAATCATACAGTCATAGATTCATTGAATTTGTTTTGGGGTTGAAAGATACCTCAGAGATCGTCTAGTTTCAACACCTCTACCAGGGGCTCGAACACCTCCCACTAGACAATGTTGCACAAAGATACATCCAGCCTGGCTTTGAACACTTCCAGGGAGGAGGCATCCACAACCTGCCTTGTGGCCCTTCTCTGGACATGATCCAGCATTTCCACATCCTTCTTGTATCAAAGTCTCCAGAACTAGATGAAGTACTGCAGATGACACCACACAAGAGAAGAGTAGGGGGGAGGATGACTTCCCTTGACCTGCTTATGATACTTCTTTTGATAGAGCCCAAAATACAATTAGCCTTGCTGTCAAACAAGTGTCTAGCTCCACTCATGTATTGCTGGCTCATGTTAAGCTTCTGATCTACCAACAGCCCCAAGTCATTCTCCATAGGACTACTCTCAATCTATCTACCATCTAGCATGTATTTGCACCTGAGATTACCCCAACCGAAGCACACAACTTTCTGACTACAGATTTCATGTTGGCCTCTGGCTATAACAATCACAGATTATTAAGTCTTGATTACATATTTATGTCAACCCATTCACATTTTTTGCCTCTCTTTGGCTAGTCTGCTCCTATCTTTATGGCATCAAAGGGTATGAGAGGAATTCAGTGTTTTGTCATTGCAGAGCATCAATGTCTCTGTACAGCATATTTGCTTTTAGCAATCATACAGCACTTCTCGTTGACAAACTGTTGGAAACTTGTGCACTCTTAGCAGAAACAAGAACATCTTTTGGCAGGTTCTCTGTATCTGCATTAATTAGAAAGAGGCATATGAGAAAACCTGCCTTATGTTAGTTGTAAATTTTACTGTTATTAAATATATATTTTCATGTGTAATCAGAACTATCCATGAAGAAAATAGTCAGCACAGATTGATATTTAATCTCATTGTTTGCACCTTTAATTAAAAAACCTACAAAATTTGTAAATTCTATTCATTGCTTTCTGTAATTTTTCTCCCTTTTTCTGTTGCCTCATGACACATACTCTCCCTCTGTGATTTGTTATTACAAAATATTAAATCTTCATTGCTTTCTCTACAAAAACATGATATACTAGTAAATGGTCTTTACGTCACGCAGATAATTCCAAGGGAATTTCTAGATGTCAACATGAAAGAAATGTAATTGATCTGTTTGTGGATACAAGCAACATATGTCCATCATCTATATTTATAATCAATATAAACACATTTCTAGGCTGCAGTTCACTTCATCCAAAGAGTTTATGAGGGACATGGACAGAATGAAACCTGTGTCTCATTCACTTGTCCCCCTGCTCTTAAGAACCTTATGTTCGTTCTTTCCTTACAAAACTACTAACAAACAAAAGCATTTTTTCCAGATATTAAGGGAGCAATTTGTAAAATCCATAGTAACCAATATGTTTGTGGAGCCTGCAGAATCATTAAGAGGATATGAACTAATATTACTTCAGTAGCTGATAAGACCAAGATAAGTGTATTTTTGCCATATCCTTATGACAATGGAATAAAATCCCTTACTCAGTAGTGAAGCCTGCTTTCCAGAAAAGAACAGTTGACTAATATTCACTCTGTGTAAGAAAGATGTAAGTTGCAGAAGTAAGGAGATTGAAACAATCAACAGATATTATGTAGTATCTTAGAATTAAGTTTGCACTTGCTATTTCATCAAAATGACAGGTACTAATTTAGAATCTCTTCTAATACCAAATCATCAAATATGAAATTATGATCAAAGATAGTTTTATTTCTGAAAGCAGAATGTGGTTTTTTCACATGTTCCTCTCAAACATAAAGCTACCTCTGACTACTGATATCTTTTTCCTTTAAAAATGAGATAGAAATGTCCATTGTTTGTTTACCCTCTTCTTTGGATAGTGAGAATGCTGCAGAGATCATAATTGTATTTAGTACATTGGTGGATTTTTAGCTGCATAAATTCACGTGCAAACCTTTTCTGATTCTCAAGTGATAAAACTGTGGTTTTCAGACACAAAGACTATTTAAGGAGAGGAGGCGTGTTTTTATTGTTTGATTGTTTTCAATTCAAAATGACTAAATAGTTTAATAGTCTTGACATCTACCAGAGTGACCTTAAGGTTATTCTTGTAAAACATGATGTAACGTTAGAGTATGTAGGAAAGTGTGAATAACAAAGGCTTTCTGGTTTATTGTTTTTCTATTGTTCTGGGAAGAAGGAGTTCAACTTGACAAAGTACTTCTCTATTTTTTCAGTGCAGAAGTTTCTACCAGTTAAGACTGAGTTTCCTCTTTGAAGAAACCCACTTCATTGCATCAGAAGAGGCCTAATATGAGTTAACATTTATGCAATGTGTAAAATTGGACAATAAAATGTAGAAGCAAAGAAGAAAGTGAGCCAAACAGCTAGTCTAGGTAACACAGTTGAAGAGATACAAATCAAACCTAATCTGACTTTATGACAAACATTTGCTTCATTGCCTATCTCTAAGCGTAGTTTGCCACAATGAGAACATAGAACATTGGAGCACACACTATTTAATTTTCTCTAATTACTTTTGTATGGATAGCATTTAAGAAAATATTTTTAACTGAGAAGTCATACATAGCTAGAATATCTCCCTTTTGAGAGTTCATCATTCTCTTTATACTCCAAATCAGAAAATCTGATGAGTCTTACAAAATGCTTTGAGTGATCTCAGAAGTTGAATAGTTTTGAAGTACATTGTGAATCCTTGTGTTTTTGAGTTTGGTCTTGTTTCCTCTTGTACACTGTGTACATGTATTGGATCGATAAGCTATTTAATTATATTCTTAAAGACACTGGACTTTTGAGGGTATGTCTACAGATGGGTACAGATGTACATATACTCTCTCTGTATTTCAGGCTGATCATATTCAAAGCCAGGTCCGCTCCACATCTGTAAATGGCAGGGTGGAGGAGGACAGATCCTCACTGTGCCAGCCCCAGCCTGGCACTGGTGGCAACTCTCTGCGGCTTCCAGTGGCTCCTGGAGGACCCCAGTACCATCGCCACGGCCCCGCCATGGCTCCGCGTACCTTTCTCTGCCTCGCCCCAGACCTGATGTCGCATAACCCGGTCCATAGACAGGAGAAGCAAGACTTCGGTGCAGATTTACCATCACAACCTCCAATGGAGCAGCCCTTCAGCATCGCTGTGACCTGAGGTACTCCTCTTTCTACCTCCTGGAGCTGAGGGAGAGGAGAGGAGAGGAGAGGAGAGGAGAGGAGAGGANTCCATCTTGGATCCTGCATGTGGCAGGGGCTATGCAGCTTCTCGCCGCCATTTTGGTAAGACTGATCAGCAGAAAGAGAGATTGTTTGTCATTTCTGCCGCTGAGGAAGACTGGGGGTGGAGAACTCCTTCGTGCTTAGCTGAAGAAAGCAGAAGGACTTGAGAATCCTTAAACCTTGGGCATGAAAGACAGAGTCTGGGTTCTTTGTTTGAAAACATGTCTCCTGCATCAAGGGATGCAGTTCAGGCACTGAGGAATCAGGCCATTCCGAGAGCATTGAGCTGGAGAAGCTACACTGAAGAACTGAAGAATTCACAAGTCTGCAAACAGTTTGGGTCTCGTTGTATCACAGATGGGGGTGATGCATGAATAATAGAGAGGGTGGTGGTCCTCATGTCTGCTTGACTAACATGCCCTTTTTCCCCAGATCTCTAATGTGAAAGAAGACCCAAGGACTGATACGATACTGATCGCCCATTGTATTTTTCTCAGAATGTGTGATAGCATTTGTGACACAGTTTCTAGTTTGTGTGCACTAACATGCTTAACCTTTTCTTCCTTTCTGTATACAGTCAAAAAGTTAATAAACCCTATTTCCATTTTCCCTAAGCTATCCATTGTCTGGCAAATTTTTCTGCGATGCCATCGAGACCTCATTGCTTTGCTTTCTTTATCTTAAATTGTGGTCTTGAACTCACCATACAGAGATAGTCCACAGCCAGAAGGTAACAGAATATCTTTAATGCTTTCTCTTTAAAGCTGCAACGATTGTGTACAAAAACATCTCTGCTGGATGATTTCACAGCTCAGCATGAGCATCATATAAGAAGACAGAGACAATGCTTGTGTTTTTTAATGCTGTAGGCCAAGATCCAAGAAAGGAAAACAATCTCAAATAGCTAAGTACACTAGGCAATCACTAGCTGGTAATTAAAACATTGAATGGCAATCTGAGGGAATGTGTGTACAGTAACAATACCTTTTAATGTCCAATGTTTGAAAGAGAACTAAGCCCAAGATTTTCCTTATTTGTTGAAGAGATGGTCTGCCACTGTGTAAAAGTAGTGACATTAGAATACTGGTTTAGACATAATTTAATTTGCCTAGCCCAATCAATCCCTTTGCAGATCTGACAGGATATCAAGCTTTAAAAAAAAAAAAATATTGCCTTAAGGATTTGTATATTTAACATTTTAGTTTAGCTCGAATTTTACTTTAGCTTGAACTTCAATTCATAAAATCATAATGCCTAGATAGGAGCCGGTGATTTTATTGAGCTGGCCTGGAGTAAATCAAATGAATGTCAGAAGCTTTCTAAATGGTGGAATGAGAGTAATCTGAATCTAATCTCTTCCACAAAGACAAGTGATATTTTCTTGACCAGAAATCCTAGCACTCAACTTCACAATGAACTTACTGCTCATGTATAGATCAGAAGTATCAGTATAGTAGATCTGATGCAAAATATCTTGGACTAATTCTACAGTCACCAGACAGGTGACCTACAGGTGTAGCATTATACTTGTGCATGCTCAGATTGATTCCACGCTGCATGAAGAGTGAAATGTCTGGTATAGATCTTATAGTTCTTCATATACTTGATGAACATTTATTGCATAGGATTTATGTAGAACTAGTTTTCTATAAGTATTTATCAGAATGTTAATTGAAAGGTGTTTTGTTAATAATAATGCTGGCATACGTCAGCCACGGCAATTTTTTTTAGTATTTGCTGCTATTCAAGAGATATTTACATGTGTTTTATAGTACAAACCTGTCATGTTTCCATGCATTTATCTTCTGATTAGCAGTTAATTATCTTGCTCACTGTGTTGCAGATCATAACATGATAGTAAAAGTAACATGAAAAGCTGTTCTGCATATAATTTCCATGAAAGGAGATAGATCATTCAAATCTGATTGAAGGTTGCAAAAATCTTGTACAGAAGTGGTTCTCTTTCTTCCTGAGCAGAGGGTAAAGAAAAAAACAAGATAGTAACAACACGAAAGATAGGGTACTAGTCCCTATATGTAATCATAAACTAAGTCATTCATTACTGGATATCTAAACTCTTGTAGTATTACTTGCTGACATATCCATGGTAGCATCAATTTAATCTAAGTTTAATTGTCTACCATGCAGACATCTACAGCTGAGCTAGTCATCCTGGATAGTCTTTAAACTCAATAGAGAAAAAGAAGCACTTTATAAGAAGAAATTCACCTGACCTATTTTTGACATCTACTTTAAGATGCAATTAATCATGCACTAGAAGTGGTTATTTCTCTTCACTGGGTAACAAAGGAATATGAAATCTCCACAACTCACCATATATTGCAAACGTCTAAATGTGAGTAACCCTGTCATCTGATCCTGGTCCTTAGTTTAATCAGTAAATTATTAGTTTTACAAAAGAAAAAAAAACTGTAAAATTATGACTGAAATCCATGCGTGTAAGAATATTCTGCAAACTGGAATCATATGCCATACTTAATAGCATGAATGATTGTTCCAGTTAGCTGGAATGCAAAACCACCCTGAAATCCAGTGGTTACCTTCACGACAGAGGCTCATCCTGATCATGACATTTTATAATCTTAGCACTTATTTTCCTTGAGCATGTCACAAATTTGTTATTTTTCTTATAAAATATCTGATAAAAATATATTGAATAGTTTTTTTTATTAAGATAATGTAAAGTAACATAAGGTACATCTGACCAACTTTGCTTGTTTTCACTTTGTCCAACGTAATCTGACAGATCCAACTTAAATTTGTACATTGCTTTGAATGTCTAAAACTATAATTTGAAAAGAAAAAAAAAAATCTTTTATTCCCCAGCTCTAATTCTTTCCTAGGTTGACTTTTAAAAAAAAAAGTTTTATTTCTCTCCTTTTGGAAAAAAACGTTTCTACAATCTTGATGGGAGAAATTATCCATTTTTGCTTTCTACTCCCTATAGAAGAAGGCATTGTCCTAATATTGATATTTTTTGTTTGCTTTTGTTAATGTTTTTACTAATATAGCTTTAGATTGTTTCTTTTATAATGGAGAAATGGAAAAAATATATTGCTTTTTATAGACTTTTTGAACTTCTTTTTCCTTTCCTTCTCACTAACATTTAATATTTACCTGTAGATGACTCACTGGTTGACCTATTCTAATATTCAAAAGACTTATTCCTCTAGGTATCGTGCTGTAGGTGTTACACCAGTGAGCAAATTTCAAGCTTTTTTATAGAAATCTTTAGGGATATCATATGCAAAGTTGCAGATAAATGGTCATTGATACTTTGTAAATTAATGCCTGAACAACAAGTGTTCATTCAAATCTTTGTAACTCTTGCATGCTCTGTAATGCATAAAAGATGATTTTGAGTTTTTGATTACTTTGATTAAAATAATGCCTTTGTCACAGTGTAGCAGTTTGAAAATTATCAGGATTTTCAGATGTAGAGATTTTTGCTTTCATGAAGAAAAATTTATGTTAGTTTAAAAGGACAGCCCACAGTGACTTGTCCTGGGGGAGATTACTCTATCGAATTGTCCTAGATACCCATCCTTGAGGGATGGGCTAGGTACGAAGAAAAAAGGGGTAAGTGATCTTAGCCCTGCCTCTTTTTGCTGAGGGTTTCTAGCCCAACACAGGGCTGCTGCTCCGTGCTAACCCCCACACTTCCAAGGTGATGGCGGGGAAAAGACGGGCCTGCTGCAGCCCAGTCTAGCCTGGGCGCCAGCCCCACTCACCACAGGAAGGTATGTGGTGGCTCTGTGCAGACTGGAGAAGCAAGATCTTAGTGCCATCACCCCCCAACATGGAGCAGACATCAGTGACTCATGGTAAGTTCAAGGGATTCCTCTTTTTCTCCCTGGAGATGAGACAGGAGGAGAGAGGAGAGGGAAGGGTCATGGAACCCTCTTGGCCACATTTGCAGAGTGGGGGGGGGAGGCTGCTGATGCAGTGATGCAACCATCTTAGGTCCCACATGTGGCCAGGGCCATGCAGTGACCGCCACCACTGATCAGAGGAAGAGAGACTCTTTGTCATTTCTGCCTCTGAGAAAAACTGGGGATGCTCTTGAATATTGGGGAGAATTCCTTCATGCTTAGCTGAAGAAAGCAGAAGGGCTTGAGAATCCTTAAACCCTGGGCATGAATGACAGAGTCTGGGTTCTTTGTTTGAAAACATGTCTCCTGTATCAAGGGATGCAGTTCAGGCGCTGAGGCCTGCCTGATGAGCATTGAGCTGGAGAAGCTATGCTGCAGAATTGAAGAATTCACCAGTCTGTGAAACAGCCTGGGTGCCACTATTTTTCAGGCAGGAGTGATGCATGAATAATAGAGATGGTGCTGGTACTTGTCTCTGCTTGACTGACATGCTCTTTTCCCCCAGATCTGTGATGTGAAGAAAGACCCAAGGACCGATACGATAGTGATCGCCCATTGTATTTTTCTCAGAATACGTGATGGCATTTGTGACAGTGTTTCTAGATTGTGTGCACTAAATTGCTTAACCTTTTCTTCCTTTCTGTATACAGTTATAGAGTTAATAAACCATTCTCCATTTTCCCTAAGCTATCCATTGTCTGACAAATTTTATCCAAGATCAAGACCTAACTGCTTTGTTTTCTTTTCCTTTGTCTTTAATTGTGATCCTGAACCCATAACACACAGTTAACTTATTAGAGTACTGAGAGACATTAAATGTATATAATTTTCCTGTAGAAATTTAAAGAAATTTTTAGTAGGTTTTTTTTTCACATGCATATTCATTCCAAGCAATTAGTGTTCAGTCAAATGTTTGTAGCAGGATATGGAGCTGGTAGTTTTTTGAATATGCTTGTTTGCCAGACGACATCAATATTCATAACCAGAGTTACTAGTCATGTTATATAAGAAAAGAAAAAAAAAAGATAACAGTTATGTCTAATATAAGAAAAGGAAAAAGTAAGTGAAAATGTAATGCAAAAAAAGTAAATTATTTTTAATATATATTTCCTATAGAACTCTCAGCTTTCATACAACTATGCTGTGTAAATGCTTTATTTGAAATTGAAGTAAGATACAGAATGTAGCAGTTACTTAGCAAAACCAAACTTAATTCTTTACAAACAACTATCAAGTCTAGGAATAATTTGTATCTTTCATCACTTGTGGTGTCAGATTTAGTTCCAAATTTTAGATTTAGTTGTGTATATATAGTGATTATAAAGGTACTGGTATTACTCATGCATTGATTATCTCAGCCTTTTCCAAGGCTTTTGTTATCAGGCACTCGGCATCATTACAATACACTCAAATTTTCTTGATCTTCTCTTTCTGGTCATGTACCTTGGAAGCCCTTTTCTGATCTTTATATTCTTGGCACATGAAACTCCACACAGAGTTGTGTATATCCAATATATCATTAGCAAAAGCAAGAATTATTCAGGACCACATCTTCCCAACAGGAAAAGGAAGTTATGTTAGGAATCGTTACATCAAATACCCTGGTTTCTTTCTTTGACTGTGCCATCTTTCCTACACAACAGAAAATTCATTCACTGACAATTTGGTTTATAACTTCAACAACTTTGAAATTCATATCCCTCTGTAGGACAAATCAGGAAACTCTTACTTTCTGGATATCAGTACTTTAGACAATGCATAGCCTGAGTAATATACCAAACAGCAATTTTTATGTAGAAAGACTGAGTAGTAAGGTGCTAACAATTAACTCTAGTGTATACATTAACAGAAAAAGTGAGCTAAGAAGCAGTTCTTTGTTGGGCGCAGGGGGAAACACAGTGACCAAGGATGAGAAAAAAACCTGAGGTACTGAGTTCCTTCTTCAGCTCAGTCTTTAATTGTAAGACCAGTTGTACTCACATTACCCAGCTCACTGAGCTGGATGACAGGGTACAGGTGGATGAATGAAGCTCTCATAATTCAAGACAAAATTACGAATGACCTATTGTACCACTTATATGCTTACAAGTTTATGGATCTAGATGGGACCCACAAGGGTACTGAGGCAGTTGGTGGAAGGAGAATCTAGCAAAAACCAGGCCTATATATCTTGACCTCAGTGCCAGTGAATGTTATGGAGCAGATTATCTTGAGTGCCAACACTCAAGATAGTCTTATTTTAAGGATGAGACCTTCAAATTCAGTTTTAGAATAAAGTCTATCTGGTTGCAGATGTAAAAATATAGATCAATAAACTGACATGAATATATTACTTAACATGTCAAGGGATATTAGCACATGCAAGACTTCTTGAGAGACATACATGTTCCCTGAAGTATATGATCTTTAAAGGACAACTTCAAGCAGGTACATCTTTTTATTATGAGATGGTACAATTATTTTTTTTAATGTTTTAGCTTTGTTGTAAATAAATGTCTTCTTAGAGCCATAGAAATAATTTAAATTGTAACAACTTATTTACCGACATTTTTCCTATTGATTTATTTAGATTAATTTAGCATTATTTTATTACATTCTTTTCCATTAATTCTGACTGAAAAAGAAATTAGAGGAATTTGAAGAAATATTGAGCTCTCTAGCATTTCCGTAATAAAGATTATTCCTCTTGGTATGATATATGCTAGGCAAGGACCAGAAAATAGCATGTATGAGCTATTCATAGTGCTAATTTTGATTAACTAGCTAATTATCCGGCATGGAAAAATTGCTAATTGCTACTAAATATTAATATTCAGTTATAATGACAGGATAGCCTCTAAACTTGGTTGGAAGGAATTGGTTAATGAAATTATTATTGATTACTATCTATATACAGATTATAGATTCCAGAATATAATTCTTTTTTAACAACTATTTAATTATTTATGTGTTTCTATTGAAACATTTCTACTTCAATATCAAAAATATATAATTTACTAAGTTATCTAAATTCAAGGTAAATTAATAAATAACAAGAAAATCAAACTCAAATATGTGGCCATTGAATGTAGTAAATAACCCACAATTTTTTATACATAAATAGAAACTATTCTTCTACATAAATGGTGAAAGTTATCTTACAATGTTAAGTAGATTAACCACCTCCAGATGAACTTAGCAAAGCAAGAAGGAATGTTTTTACACTAAGAAAAAGGAGCATGTACACTGAAAAGCTCAAAAAATAGCTTTCCTATGATTCCTTCAATTGTCTGTATTCACTTCCCTCTTCACCACTGTTAGCAGCAGTAATTTGCTTGCCAGTCTTACAGTTTCAATTTTCTTTCAACTCTTCCTCCAGCAATATACACACTGATTCAAAATCCTGTCACTTCTTCCTTTACAATATCATCTAAAATCTATCCTAGTTTGTTAATTCAATCTGATAGCATTGCTGCCCCTTAGTGTCCTCCATCTTTATTTCCTTGACCTCATTTCTCTTTGACCTCTTAATATCTTCCTTCTCTTTCTACCAAGAAATAAGTGAGAAAGCAAACAAGCTTCTAATCTCCTTGTCCTTTGGAAGAATCCAGTATTTTCTACATTTTTTACCACATTCCAAAACTATTGTTATTATTCTCTTCTACTGCTTAAACACTTTTTTTCTTCTTTCAGTAATACAGTATTTATTCAATATTCCCTGACTAACCAGTTCTTGGTAGTCTATTTTACTCTCTCTTCACTCATTTTACTTGCTTTTCAGATTTCTGCTATTTACTCCTCTTCTTACTTCCCTTTTATAGCATAATATTGTAATACCTTTTAGTTTAGATTGCATGTTGTTGGATGGATGCAGACTATTAAAACACGGCTCTGTGGCTAGTGTCACTGTCACAAATATGGGGTTTTTGTTAACAGGATATTTTGATGGCACTAAGTCTGCTGGTGTCAGGATTTTTACAACAGGGGCTCCTGTTGTAGTAGAAGTCAACTGGGAAACATTTGTGACATACCTCTAAAGAATTGCAAGGTGTTCCTTAGATGACACCGTGTTTTGACATATCTGTAACACAGCCTAAGCAGCATAACCACGAGTAGAAAGCACGGTTTATTCTTGGTTCCTACATAGCTTAAGGATAAGTTTGCATAACCCATCACCATGGAGACAAAGGAGAATAGCTTTCACTAAAAATATCCCAACAGAAAATCCAAAGGTAACAAGAAAGTCCATAACAAAAGGAAAACCCATCGAATCTATCATAGAAAATATCTATTGTACTTACAGTCCAAGTCATTATCCAGGTCAGATCCATTTTCTGCAGCAGCCTGTCTGTAGGGAGACAAAAGAAGAGTCTGAGAGAGAGAAAAGAAGGGTCCTTCAAGAGAGGTGACACAACTCTATCTAATTGAGGAACCTCTGCAAGCAGCCTCCCTTTTATATTGTGGAGCTATTTCAACAACTTCTCCCCTGAAGTAGATACCTGTTGTTATCCAATCCAGTCTCTGTCTCTCAAGGTTGCTTGCTTCTGGGAAAGCAAGGCAAGGGACTGTTTTTCTCCACACTCCCCCATAAGAATCTGGACATTGGTAGCCTCTCACAGGAATCACAGAACATTAGGGATTGGAAGGGACAAAAGAACTATCCATGTGTCAACCTCATTTATCAGCATCTCACACAGCTGAATGTCCTCTGCACCAACACACACAGCAAGGACAAGAGTTGGAAGCTACAGTGTAGCAGTACAGCTAACTTCCTGTTACCATTACTGAAGCTTGGTGGGATGAATTCAGTGACTCAGTTGTGGCTTTAAATAGCTACAGACAGTTCAGAATGGAGAAGCTGCACTCTAAACAATAATAAAAAAGGATAAATTATAAATATCTGACCCTGAAGATGCCATAAACGAGTCTATGTGTAAGAATCCGAGAATGAGACACCAAAAGGAGCCTTGTGTTTGATGTCTAGTACAGGCCATCTGATAAAGGGGAGCCTACCTATAAGGCTTTATTACTCCAAAAACAGAAGGTTGTCGCGATCAGGTCCAAGATGTGTACAACCAGCTAATGCACAGAAACCAAACGTCATTAAGCCAGAAGACGTTAATTGTACAAAATGGCTGGGTTATATAACTTCTTCACTGTGTTCTACCAATCATCTTTGTCTTACTTCATTTGGAAGTTACGTGATTGGTTAGTTCTAATTGTTTTCTCTACAGGCAGTACAATAGTACAATAGCCTACAGAAATTCATGCAATGGCTTGCTCCAAAATGTATCTACTTTGCTCACCTGGTTCTGTTGTTGTAGGCAGATTCCAGTCTCACAACACTCTTGCTCATGTTCCCATTTCCAGCTGCCTTTGCCAAGGTCTAAAGTCTACGTCTTTCAAATTTAACAATGCTATCCATTCAGGTTGTAATCCAGGCTGCAGTCCTACAGAAGGTATCACACTTGCATGCTCTAGTTATGCCTGGGGGTGTCAAAGATCCCAATATCTACTGGGAAAGTAGCATAGCAAAATGTAAACTATTTAGGAGACTCCTAGAGTGTTTTGTGGAGAACTTCTGAAGCCAAACAATAGACACATTGACCAAAGGGGATACAATATTGGACCTGGTGGTCAGCAGTGCAAATATTGAGATTTGATACAGCCTGGGCCGCGGTGATCATGCACTGATGATTTCACAATCCTGACTGATATGGGTCAGGCAACATGTAACATTAGGACCTTGAATTTTAGGAAAGTAATTTTCTATCTCTTCAAGCAGTTAGTCATTTGGACTCCTAAGAACCAGTCCTCAGGGACAAAGGAGTGTAACAGAGCTGGCAGATCTTTAAAAGATGCTTTCCCGAGATGTAGGAAATCAGAAAAGAAAGACACTGGCATGGCTTACTGAGCATGTCTTGGTCAAAATGCTCAGGCAGTGGAAGTTGGGACAGGTATACAGGGAAGAGGACAATGCCAAGTTGTGTATGGATGGGGTCAGGATGGTTAAGGAACAAGTGAAGCTGAACTTGACAAGGAATGCAAAAGAAAATAAAAGGGCTTCTACAGGTATGTCATCCAGAAAAGGAAGGTCAAAGAAAGCCAGAAGTTAGTTGTGAGAGCAAAAGCAAGTGAGGTCAGACAAAAGGTAATGGTGCTGTCATGACTGTATAACACCGTGAGAGCTCAGATGTTAGTAAATGGATGTCAACTAAATTTTAAGAATAGCATCAAAAAGTTATTTCTTAAGTACTGTAAAGCTATGTGCTGGCCATTTTAAAATATGTAATTTCATTTTAAAAATGCAAAGGTATTTATACTTACTGAATTGCATAATACATATCTTTTAGTAGTGCATCATTTGATGACATTTTGCCTGGATATGCTCATTATCACCATAGTAACTGAACCTTTTCCTTAATTTTATCTTCATTTTGTCTCATCCTTCATCCTGCTTCTTAGGAAGAATTTATTTCAAGAAACAGTTATATTACAGGAACTTTTGTGCATTCAAAGTGATTGACATATTTCTACTTCCTAAATTTATAGGAGGTTGAATTTTAACTTGACACATATATACAATCAATAGTCTACAATTCATTACAAGTATTTTGTAATATCTGGCACATGAGACACTCTCAGGCAGAGATTAGCTATATAAGCAACTGACCTTCACAAAAGAAGTGGACATCAGAAATTCCACTGGCAGATAGGAGCAGTTTGATGTTAAAAATAAAATACCTGGTACATTAACACTATTATATGAAGAAGTTGGTTCAGATATGCATCTGTAAATAATAGTAGCAGTAATAATAGAAATATATTTTAAAGATCAAGAACACTCAGACTTAATAGTCTCACATGGAAGTTTTTCTGTATTTTCCATTAGTACAGTGTGAAGCATAGACTTTTGAAGACTAGCAAATATTAGTTTTAAAAACTGTAGAAAAGAACATTATTCATAAAATAATAGCTTGAATCTCATGTAATTAAAAACAAAATGTTTAGTTTAATTTAGTTTAGTTTAATTTTATAACTTTCCTTATTTGTATTGTAGTAATCTGTAGAACCTTTAATCAAAGGAAAAGAACTTAATGACTCTGGACTAACTTGTAGCAAACTTCAAGTTGTGCCAGGGACTTTAAATAAAGCTAGAAACTAAGAAAGACTTCCGGCACTGGGAAAAGTGTTGAATTACCATCCCTAGACATGTTTAAGTCTGTAAATATGGAGCTTAAGGACATTGTTTAGTGATTGGCCTGGTAGAGTTAGGTTAATGGTTGCACTCAAGATCTTATAAGTCTTTTGTAAACTAAACAACACTGTGATTATACTCTATGATTCTAAACATTAGCTAGTAAACAGCTAGGTTTAAAATTTTAAAATTAAGGTTTGTGAGGAGCTCCCTGTTCTGTTGTTAAAATAGGTATTTCCCTGGCTTGCACCAGTCCCTGTTCAGTTTATCCACTATCATGGCCAAGGTTTCACTTTCTTTTGTCTCTCCTTTGAAATAATATGCTAGCCAAAGCTTTGGGATAACCTGATATGAAACCTAGAGTTCTGGATTTGGTGAAATTGTGTTTGCTTATGGTATTCCACATCAAACTCTTTTCTAGCATACAAGGAGTTAACTTGTCTTGGCTGCGGGGATGTTTACTTTTCCCTCCTGTTCACTGTGTATGGAGGGGCAGAAGTTGGGGGGTGCAGAAGTGAAGGGGAGAGGTGGCTGTTGCACCTGTTGAGCAGGTGGAGTGGGCCAGACAGATTTTGCGGGTCCTTAATTGGGAAAAGGGCATTCCTTTTCCCCT
This sequence comes from Rhinopomastus cyanomelas, assembly GCA_013400115.1. Taxonomy (NCBI): domain Eukaryota; kingdom Metazoa; phylum Chordata; class Aves; order Bucerotiformes; family Rhinopomastidae; genus Rhinopomastus; species Rhinopomastus cyanomelas. The sequence goes on from VXBP01010414.1 coordinate 165,647, forward strand.
CCTTTTCCCTGTTTGTGTGTCTCTGGAGTCTGGTTTCGGTTCCGTTTAGGCTGGTAGCACACTGTGGCCTGTCTGTTCTTCTGTGCCTTTCTGTCCCTCTTCTGCTTTGCATACCCCCCCCCCTTTTTCCCCATTCCCTTTTTATCTTCCTTCTTATCTTCTCTAATCTCTATCTTCTCCCACAAAATTTTCTGACTGCTGCCTAGGAAACTACTTAAACTGAATATTTAAGTTTTGCTTAGGAGATTTCCCAGTCTTTCCTTTTTACTTCCAACCTCATCCACAGCTTTTAGCATCTCTTAGGAATCAGGGGTCATCAGATCTGAGCAGGAGGAGAGGTGGACTTGAATTGAGGAAGAACATACTTTATTTCCCTTTTCCTTTCCCTTTTATTTTTGGGGTGTTTGGTTTTTTTCTACTTAATAAAATCTTTAATGAAGTTTAATAAAGTTGAATATTTCTAATTCCAGTTTCCGGACATGTGTTTACTTTACCTCTTTTCTCCCCCTCCAGGGAGTGGGAGGACATTTCCATCTACACGGTTAAGCATATTATGATTTTGTGGACCAACTGGGTGTTAAACCATGACACCTACGTTCATAATGATAGTTGATGATTGCTAGCTTCAGGTGTGAACATGAGAATTATTTAGAGCACCTATTATACTGTCTTTATCACAGCCTATTAATTTTCTCACTTTTACTCCTTCAATTCTTTTCCTCATCATGCTGGGGAAGAGTAAGCATGGGGCTGTGTGATACTGAGCTGCCTACTTGGGCTAAATCACAACATACAGAAAGAAAACATGGATAATAATGAGTTGACCTATTTATTACTAAGTAGCAAACAAACAGAAAAAAAAAAAAAACAAACCCATAAACCATTTGAAGGAAGATTCCTTGCAGATATACTTTTGAGATAGACCTAAGTATGAAGAAAAACTACTGAAAAAAAGAAAAATCAAAGACTGAAAAGAGAAAATAACGTAGCTATGCTCAAAAATAGAGTTATTATAAATCCCATAAAATATGAAGACTAACCAGATTATTAGAAAATAGAAATAATACTCTTGTATATATTATATCAGTTAAAATATTGGTCATGAAGCAAAATTAATTACAGGATATTATGTAGTACAGGAAGCAACTTCTTTGATGTTGGAGAATTATATGCAAAGTTAGTAATTTTAAACAAAGTGCGGTATAAGCAAATAATAATCTGCATAATCACATTATGAAATCAATGCAACTTGGGATTTGTTAGCTAAAATAAAGTTGGTTTCCTTGTGAATTCCCTAACCTGATTTCAAAATAAGCCTTATTTTCTGAATTTGTACTTGTACTGTAGATCCTCAAGAGGCAAAGACATTTTTAATCTCTTCCATTATTCCCCCCAAATATTAATTTTTTTCCAAAATCATGGCTTAGAATAAAATGCAGTTATTCAGGAGAGCAGCATGTGTATAATAGCTTGCACAAAAAAAATACATGCTGAATAAAAAAAAATAAAAATCATTGTACTCTAATAATATTGCAATTACATTGATTTTTAATATTATTCCAAACACATGTTTAAAGAGATGGGCCAACACAAGCAGAATTAATCACTATGGCTTTAGCAAATTTAGTGAATATACTGTAGCATATGGGCTGCAAGGAAAGCAGATACATTGTACTTCATCCTGGCAATGATTTAACTTACATAATTAATCCCTGCAGAAAATTCTCACAATTATTGACAGCTGACTATGACTGACTTTTGAGATGATGCCAGCATTCATTTCTCTTCACAGTGCTATAATTAAGTTTAATCCCCTAGGTGTTAAAGCACTAAAATCACTATCAGTATTTGCAGGTATGTCTTACTTATGGCTGTTGTCATATTTACCTCTGCTCATTCTGGATAAAGGATTACTGTTCCTATTTCCTATTTCTACACTTTTGAATAGGAATTTGGACAAGACAGTCCTAAAAACACAGTTAACAAAGAATTCCAACAGCTTTGCGTGGTACCCTTCTTCCTTCAGAAAACTATGAATTTAGTATTTTTAAACATAATCTGTCACATTTCCATATGTTGCACAGACATCAGGAATCCAAGAGAAATTGTAGATGAGAAGATACACTATGTCGAATGGGGATTGGATTTAGCTGCCCGCATTCAAGAGATTTTACCTATGTTGTGATTTTTGTTAGCTAAATGAAAAAAAAAACAACAGAAATATATTAGAGTAAAATTATAAACATTCATTACATGGAAATGTTTTAGCTTAAACACATTTTTTTTATTCAAAAGGAATCCAATTTAGATTTTTTTTTCTCAAGATACATCTCATTATTTTAAACATTCACACTTGCTGAGTAAAAAGGCTTATACTGTTAAAGTTGTCCTGAAGTATGCAATTACAATCAAAATTACAATACTGTTTATTGTGTTTCATTATTTGTTTTATTTGAGCACACAATATATTCCACAGAGCAGATTATCTGTATTCTCTTGTGTTTCTCCCATTATAGTCCAGAACAACAATAACATTCTCAAAACTATGTTGATATAAGGAGAGAGTAAATGCTTTTAGAAGTAATTTTTAAGTGTTTAATTAGCACTTTAAAATGCTGTTTTGAATCTCTGACTACTTGATTCTTGGTTAAGACATTACTGAAAATCCTTATATACTTAATGGTATATAATATATCCTTACTACACTTATGAAACTAAATATAACGTATTCTGTAACAATTTTCTTTTCATATTTGAAATTTTCTTCTTTTCTCTTTGCCTCCTATCCTTTGGTTAAAATATTCAATTCAATAAAGAACAGAATTTAAAGAAGAGAATATAATTGACCATTTATGTAGGACCTTCTTCACCTCTGAACTTGATGCAACTATTACTGCTAAAAGCAATTTCTTTTACAAAGGAGACACATAGTAACTTATCAAGAGAAGTCTAAAAGTTAGACAGTTTGATGATATTTTACTCTTGTGATAGTCTGTATAAGATAATAATAAGCAGTATGTAACTATTGTCATGGGTCAAAAGCCGCAATGACATTTGAAACCAAGTAATTTGGCTAAAGAGCTAATGGGCATGAATAAAGAAACAATGCAAGGAGGCTTTGAAAAAAACCATTATGGATTGCAGATTAAAAAACTGAATTTACTCAACTTGGAGGAAAAGGCAGCAAGACATTTAATTCATCTCGCACATAAAAAGACACACAAAGACATACACGGATTCATCACAATATTACAGGGGAGGTTTAGGCTTGACATTAGGAAGAATTTTTTCACAGGAAGGGTGGTCAGGCACTGGAATGGGCTTCCCAGGGAGGTGGTTGAGTGGCTGTCCCTGGATGCATTTAAGGATGGTTTGGGTGAGGTGTTGAGGGATCTGGTTTAGGGGTGAACTTGTAAGGTAGATGGTTGGACTTGATGATCCCGGGGGTCTTTTCCAACCAGAGTGACTCTGTGACTCTGTGATTCTTTAGTAACTGAGCCAGAATCTTAATGCTGAAACACTAAAAAGGGAGAAGATACTTCCAACAGTTCCTGCTTCTGTGGAACTGCAATATCGCTGAAGTTCCAATTCATGTGTCTTGACATCAGCGGTCATTTTAATGTCCAGCTCTCTGTTTCATGTGCTCTCCTCTGAAATGCTGATATGTACAGCCACAAATGAGGAGGAAACTCTCTCCATTTCAATCCATGAAAATCCAGATGAAGCTTTCCTTCTACTAATCTCTGAGGTTCCACACTGTCTAAAGACACAGCAAATCTCTAGGGCAGGATAGCTGGTCTGTCCAGCTCAGCAACATTGTGCGTGTGTCCTTCACCACACAAATGAGAAAAAAACACCAACATGGAGTCCAAAAGAAAAAAAGAAGGGAAGCAGCAGAACTGGAAAAAAGAACTGGAAGAAACCCAGAACTGGAACTCCAAACCTTCTGTTCTGTTCACCAAAAACACACAAGGTTACATATTTTTTTAAAACCATAACAACTAGATATACAGAAAAAAGTCTTAGAAGATCATGCATTTTCTTAAAGGATATCTGTATATCTGCATTGCTTTCAGTTTGCAGTCTTCTTGGCAACAGACCGCTCTAGGATGAAATTTATTTTGTTTGGGTTAGTACATTTAATGTAATAATGAGGACTTTCCAGTTCTTAATAGTTGTGGATCAGTTGTAATATCGTCGTAGTACCATTAGAAAACTTTAGAAAACTTCTGACTGTGGTTATTTAGGTTACATTTAAATATACACAATTTTTACACTTTTTTTTAGGTTTCATGATACATAAGTTTGTTTAGTATCATATAATGTACTTTTAAAATTTGTTAATTCTATTTCTGTTTATGTATTTTAGGTGATATAATAGTTTATTCTCTTATTCGTAGTTTATTCTGCTTATTCTTCTTATAGAGCATGATGGAATTGGAAGATTTATGTCAAGCTCCACTAAAACTTTCTATTCAGGAAATTACTGGAAAAGTATATTTTAGTTCCAGAAATCATTTTGGTTTGAATAATACATCACTTCAGTTGAACAGTTCAGGAGCAGCCTAAATCAGAATAGTTGAATACCTTTCTATATTCTTGTCTCCTTCACAATTTGTAGCTCTTCTATGAGCATGATGTTAATCTGGATATCAGCTTTAAACCTCAACATTTATGTAAGACAATACCCAAATGTTTAAAATATATTTCAAAAACCGCCAGAATTCATAATTTAGAACATCTATAATGCTACACTTAGACTTTTACTACCATCATCCAATATGAGAATTGAATACTAAATAAAAATTTAATAGTACCTTCTGTACAAGTTGGATAACCGAAACCACACCAGATAGATGTGTTAACTGGGCACCACAGTTAGGTGTATATTCATAGTTCATGTCTGGGTTTTTTAGAATCTCAGCATTTTTTTAAGCTGTTTAATACACTCAGGAAAATATGCATTGGTTCAAAATTGCAAATATATCTAAACATGCCTGACCTTTCATGGATTGGGGTAGACTTTGTTACCAGACTCATTTATGGAAAAACAAGAGCAATTGTCTAGGCACCTGGTATTTTAAATTGTTAGTCAGCAGCAAAAGTTGTTTAGTGCATGGTTTGGACTTGCAATTTTTGTTCTCACAGATCCAATGATACTGTTATCATTGTATGATAATGAAGCTCAATGTATTATTAAACATTTTCCCAAACAACTACTCATTAACACTTAATTTTTTAACAGACTTCCTAAATTGTCATACATCCAGATAGTCCACTAGCACTAACACAATCACACATATATATTGTCTTCTCACATCTATAATGCAATTATGTTCTGACAGCTGTATAAAGAAAAAAAAGAAGAAAAAAAAAACACCCCACTTTATCTATGTTACTGAATATTCATCTTACACTTGTTTTCAATTCCAGTAATGGATATGATATTTACAATAAAATTAATAACAATTAATGTTGGTGAAAAAATGTATTATCAATTTAATCTTTATACTGGAGCTAAAGGGCTATCTGATAATGCATATCTGATGATGGGTTTCAGAAGTAGTCCAAGACAACAAAAGGAGTAATTGCATATGCATGTTTTCTGATATGTTATAATAATGTATTTTGAATGAAAAGAGTAACCTTGAAGTATCTGTTCTATTTATGTATTTGCTGAATAAAGATTGCTAGCTAATATTGTTGTGTTACTTTCCTCACTTTTCAGTGTAAAAATATTAACATTAAATGATCCATTTTTAGTAGTAACAGCTGAATGCATGACTATAACTGCAGACTAGCCTTTATCAGAAAACACAGTTTTAGAAACATGATGGATTCAGTTGACAGACATTGATGCAACTTCTTTTCCCCCACTTTTTCTGATTGCTATAATGAATATTGACATTGTCTTCAAATTTCTGTGATTAAGTAATCACAGTAGCAGGTGAAACTTCACAGAAGTAATTTTTCCTTGACCTCACTGGAAATATGAAAAACCGAGAAGGGCCAGATTCTGAGCCTTATAAGTGCTACTCTGGTTTAAACTATCCAAAGAATTTGCTTATCTAAACTGGCACAAACTCACACCGTCAACTTTAACATAAACATTTGGCCAACTTTGGTCTCTGTTGCATATTTCATTGCAAAAACCTTTGCCTCTGTTTTTTGGATTTTGTTCTTAGAGTTATTGTCTTCATTATATTGATCTATTGATTCCAGTTAGAAAGGTGGGTTATTAATCTTATACCCTTTTCAACAGTCCTAGTTTAATCCACTTTTTCCTGTTTCTCCTGCAGCCATAAAATGAACAGATAAGAATAACACATGCAGAAAAACAAAAACTAAATTCTCAACAATTTTTGGTGCAAGATACTGATTATATGCATTTGCATAATCCTTTGTTATTTTGTATTGTATTGAAACTTCTGAATGGACACATATCTTCTTCATGTATAAAATCTAATGTAAAAGTAAATAAAAGAAAAAAAAATCTTTCCAGGCACTGGTACTCACACTGGTATTCATGACCACAGCACTCCAGTCAGGGGGAAAGTGGATATTAGTATTAGAATCCATGTATTTTTCAATACCAGGTATTGTACTAGAAGGGTTTCACTTAACTGAAAGGAACAATTTGGAAGTAAGGGGAAGTAATTTTGAAAACTTATATTGCTTTATTTTAACAAAATCACACTTAAAACTTTAAAAGCTGAGATCAGTTTTATTTTTGCAGAAAAAGTTGGTGAAGGTCCTGCCATAGACCAGTGATATCTGAAGAGGAATGCTATGGGCATGTGTGATGGGCGATAGCTAAGGCCTGTTTCTTGTGCGTTTTTCCTGTACACAAAAAAGCTAAAATGTGAGCAAACCATGTTGATAGTCACAAGACGCCGTCTTCCTAGGGAACATAGAATTGAGATTTCTCTAAGCCACGTATAGTTCAAGAACCACAGTACACCTTTGTGATTTTAAAAATGATCCTGCTCATCTTTTCAGCACAAACATTGAGAAGAAATGGAATAATTTAGAGATTTCTACATGGGAGTTGTTGCCTGGAAAAATCCCACAGGATCTAATAGCTATCATTTAATCTTTAAATGGAGAAATACAATTTGATCTAATTTTTGAGCAAATATAATTGCTATGGAGTTTTATTTGAACATTTCTACTAATATTAATTTAGTGGGAATTAAGCAAAGAACAGGAGATAAAACAACTTCATATAGGCTTGGGAAATAACGTTGGAAAATTTCTCATATGAAAAGAACATGGGGAGGGTTGGTCAACAGCTGAATATGAGTCAGCAGGTGGCCCAGAAGACCAACAGTAACCTGACTGGTATCAGAGAGTGTGGTTAGCAGTAGGGAAGTGATTGTCCCCCTGTACTCAGTGCTCATGAGGCACACATCCCATGGCCTGTTTAGTCCCAGGACCTCACTCCAAGGATGACATTGACTTGCTGGAGTGTGTCCAAGAAAGGCAAACAAGATGATGAGGGGTCTAGAGCACAAGTATTATGAGGAGTAGCTGAGGGAACTGAGTTGCTTTACCTGGACAAAAGGAGGATCAGAGGAGACCTTATTGTTGTCTACAACTGACTACTCAAAAGGAGATTGTAGTGAACTGTCTGTGAGTCTCTTCTCCCCATTAACAAATTACAGGACTAGAGGAAATCGTTGCAAGTTGCACAGAGGAGGTTTAGCCTGGATGTTAGGAAAAATTTATTCACTGGAACTGGTGGAGACTGGGAACATTCTTGGAGACATTTAAAGGACATGCAGATTTGTGGGCTTAGCAGTGCTATGTTTATTGTTGGACTTAAAGGTCTTTTGCAATCTAAACATTTCTATGAGCCTATGAAAAGTTAATTTTCAGGAAAAATTTGATTAAAAGTATTAATCAAGCTGCAATTTCTGGGCTCTGTCTAGATCAAGTGGTAAAACATCTACTAAGAGGTACAGTCTTAATTTTTCAGTAAATGTAGGTGTAATAGGAGTAGCATATTAGTCATATTAGTGAATAATTGCAGGATTTGTTTTCCTTATTAATAGTTCTTTCTTTTACCCTGAAAAAGGTCTTAATTAGTAGATTTTTATTTAAAGACTCGTAATTAGGCCTTACAGAATACAGAAATTGAAACAGTGAAAGACAGTCCTGAATATTTGGTAGGTCTGCCTGTCTGATGGTTAGAAATTTACCTGTCCTGGAGTTGAACAATATACATAGAATGAAACTATTGAGTAATCCTTTAATGTCAGGATGTATTATTGATGGTTGGTCACTCTCCAGTGAAGTATCAGTATCCATTGTAATATTTCATTTTTACTTGATTCTCTTACCTCTTTCCTTCTGGACTGAAGCTATAACAACCAAGAGTATGTTTAAAGCTATAGCTCTAACTAATCTGCTTTTTTAGTTTCTTCTTTGCATTTGTAAATTTTAACTAATACAAATACACCTCTAACATCCTAGAAACAGTCTCCAATCTCTGTTGACACATAAAATAAAATTATTAAGTAATATAACCCCTTATTTTTGTGCTTTTCTGCTGATATTTCTGCTACTCTTGCCTTTGATCTGAACACTGCAATTCTTCTACTTCCCAAAGTCTTCAACAAGACGCACATGATACTAATGTTTTCTTTAGTTCTAGGATCTGCGTAGGTTTATTTGATTTGCTTGTGAACTTATTCCACAGCTTGCTTCATCTTCATTGGTCTGCAGGTCTACATAACATTCAAATTTTCTATATACAATATAATCTACATATAATCTTCATTCTTTTTGTTATCCTCAAACTGGTTTTGCCCAGCTCCTAAATTTGTAAATCTCTGACTATTGGTGGGTTATTCTCAGCCTGTGCCTTCACTCATTTAGTATCTGTACATCTTTTCACTGCAGAAGCTCCTCAATATAGTGGGAGGATTCGTCAGGGCCCCTGTTATCATCCATACCATGTTGCATCGTTAAGTTAGTCTTATGGGTTTTAGCCTGTATCAGATAACAAATTGTTACTAATATGTCTATGAAAATAAGAGTTACATGATTAAAAGAAAAGCAAAAGTAAAATAATGTACACAGACACTTTGTCTTCAGGAAAAAAAAAAAAATATTGCTGCTAAACAATGTGTAACAAAGCTCCATGTATCCAAATCAGGGTCAGACAAAAAAGGAAAAGATTGCCCAACTTTAATCACGAGGCCTTATGAAGTCAGCATGACTTCAGACAACAGTGATGTATTTTAAGGTTACAAACCCATCTGTATGTAGTCCACAAAGCACACATTAACACTTCTGACAGGCATGTTACAAACCGTTCTATGACTCAAAGCTTCTAACTAGGATTAGACCTGCTAGCTACATTCTTGCTAAGTTAGTCTTCTTGCTGTCAGGGTACACTGTTGGCGCATGTTTACATGGCTTGTTATACATGAGGACTCCTAGGTCCATTTCCATAATAAACTTTTCTATCTAACCACTTTTGGGCCTAGGGTCAAGAAGGGTCAAGAAACTGGGTCAAGAAACTATTTGAACTGACTTTGCATTTTTTGTTGCTGAACTTGATGAGGGGTCTGTTAGCCTATTCCTGATGTTTGCTGAGCTCTCTTTGAATAGCCCTGCTGTGTAGCCCTGATTTAGTATCATCTGCAAAACTATTGTTAGTGCATTTTGTGTCATTCTTCCTAATATAGAACTTCCTAATATAGACAAAATATTGCTGAAAAATGTGATTTTCATTGTCTTCTTTGTTATCTGCAAAATGATGTATATCAAGTTTCAAAGTTATGGAAAAAACTTGTTAACTTTCCTTTCCTGAGAGGAATATAATGACTTAAATGATAGTAATCTGAAATCGGTTTTGTAGTAGAAAATAATTGTTATTTTGTTTAAGCAAAGTTCTTTCAGCATGACTAAACATTGCTCTGACTTCAGATTTTGAAGACATTAAAGAACCCTTAGAGATAATAAAGACTAAAAATAGAAAAAAATATTTTAAAGTAGGCTTAGAATGTTTCAATATTGTGCTAGGTTAGGAAAACGGATTCTGGGTATCACCTTTCCTTTCCTCTTCTTTTATCAAAATACTGTGTGTTACACTTTAAACTCTAGAGAAGTTAGAAAGTAACCCCTGACCCCACAGAGCTAGTCAGGAAAGCTAAGAAATTAAGAGCTATTGGCTAGGTTATTGTTTCCTTAATGTGGGCTATCTGGGAAGACAAAGCCTCTGTCTCCTCACAGACACTGTGAAGGCATCCATGAGACCCAGGTAAGGTGCTTCCAAAGGAGGTTTGTACTCAGTTGAGAGGGAGGTGCTAGGGGTGTCTCCATATACCCTGCACCCTGATAATAAAAGAGACTGCTTGGGGGTGAGCCTGTCCCTTTTTGCCTGTGCCTTTTCTTCCTCTCTGTAAGTTGCCAAGGAGCTCTGGCCCCAGCCCCCTGTCCAGCTAAATCTAGCCCAGACCTCTGCTCAGCCAGCGCTGGGCAGGAATGCTGCACCAACAGGAGTGATGGTGTAGGATGATGGCAGCATCCTGCACCTCATCACCACCATGCCAAACTGAGCTGTGCTCAGCCAAGACATGTGGCATGGTACCATGATAACCTCTGAACTCTATTTCCAGCCCTTATAGGAGCTGGGCATCACATTTACTAATCCCCAATGTTCTTAGACCTCCACGATTAGTTTACTGAGCATGTCTGCCAGCTCCTTCAGCACTCTTGGGTATAACCCATCAGTCCCATAGATTTGTTTATATATGAGGTATAGCAAGTCATGAACCATCTCCTCTTGGGCTATGTAGGCCTCATTCTGCTCCTTATCCCTGTTTTCCAACTCAAGAGCTGGGGTACCTAGGGAACAACTAGTCCTACTGTTAAAGAAAGAGGGAAAGAAAGCATTAGCTACCTCACCTTTTCCTTGTCCTTTGTCACTGATGCCCCCAACACCCAAAAAATGATGAAGATTCCCCCTAGTCTTCTTTTGCTGTGACTATTATTTATCAAAGTATTTTTCTTGTCTTTTACAGCTGTTGCTAGGTTAAATTCTGACTGGGCTTTAGCCCTTCTAATTTTATCCTTGCATAACTTCACTACATCTTCATAGTATTCATGAGCTGTCCTCCCCATCTTACAAAAGCCATAGACTCTCCTTTCCTCTGAGTTCCAACCAAGGATCCGTGTTCAGGTAAAATATGACACCACACTATGTGCAATGAAGAAAACTAGCTGTTTGACAGCCAAAATCAGTATAGATTGCTTAAGGGTCAGATGAGCTTTCCTTGAAAGTGTTTATTTCATTTCACTCACTATGAAGAAGGTTCCAGAGGTTCCTTCAGAGGCAGAGTTATACAGTATAAATGCCTACAGTTAAATGAAATTAATTCCCCCCAATATGTCTAGTCATCAAACTTCCTCAATAACCAATTCAGACAAACATTCAAAGTTCAATTAGTCTCTTTCTAAGATAGGTGTCTAAGACAGGTACAATGAATTACACTTTGATGGTATAAGTTACTTAATTGGGACAGCAGATAAGTGCTTGATACTATTTGCCCAACTTCCATGTGATCTGCAGAGTCCTGCATGTGGGCAAGAACAACCCCAAGTACCACTATAAGCTGGGGACCCAGGGGGGTTGTGGAGTCTCCATCACTGGAGATGTTCAAGGCCCGCCTGGATATGTTCCTGTGCAACTTGGTCTGGGTGATCCTGCTGTGTCAGGAGGATTGGGCTAGATGATCTTTCACGGTCCCTTCCAGTCCGTAATGATTCTATAATTCTATGATTCTGTGATCCTGAAGTTACAATGTTTGAGCTTTCCTGGACTGCAGTGGTTTGGCTTCAGCATCTCTCTTGGTTTGGGACACAAAGGGTCAGAACGAAATAATGCTTCTCAAGACTTACTGAGGTTGTCATAGCATTGAATTTTCTCTAAGCTTGGGAAGGATATTTTGCTTATAGGCTAGACTTTCTTTCTGGCCTTGCTTTCTTTATGCTGATTGCTGAATCCTTACTTGCATGAAGATAAAAAAATAAGTATTGAAAGTATTGTCAATGAATTTCTATTTTTTCTAAAATCTCTATGGACCTCAGAAAGAGAGCAGACTGGCCTTTAGAAGTTGCACAAGCATAAGGAGATACAAAAAAAAAAATCTGACATATCATTCCAAAGTCATATCTCAAGAGTTTCTTAATTAACATTAAAACAAAAATAATCAGAAGACTTTTCAAGCAAAATGACACTGTAGTCTAAAATATCCCCTGATCTGACAGCTTGAGGGTCAGAGCTGTCACTCTGTTATTAATTAATCCTGCTGGCCATCCTGGCAACACAGCAGGAGATGCAGAAAATTATTCATTCATACAGCATCCCAGAGGTAAATGTGCCCCCCCGCAGTGCACAACCAGTGTTTTTATAAACTCATAACAATAGCTGAGGGAATTCTTTTAAATGAAGTACTATTAAACATTTATTGACAAAAACATTCCAGTTTAATTTATTTTCCTTTACATAATTTTTTCAATAGTGGCAATAAAAGTAATTGCATAACCAAGAATTCTGAAGTGCTTTAAAATAGTGACAATATTTCCATTACTAAATCTGATTTCCCCTGTAAAGGTGATCTCCTGAACTTTTCTAGAATCAGTAGCTTGGACTTTTCAAGGCAGGGGAAGGGAAGGAAACCACCATAGCATAAGACTGGATAAAACAGGCTGGTTTAATGGTCAACCTAGTTTAAAGTCCTGTCTCTAAAAATGAACAACAACATAAAGATAGCAGTATATAGTATATGTAAGGATAACCATGGTTACTTGGTGATACTTCTTGCATTTTCCCAACCTACAACAATCTGCATCTGGGGATCTCAATAAGCAAAACTTTCTAAGTTTTCAGTATCTCTTGATGGATTCTGTCTGCTTAGACATGTCCATCCTCTCTTGAATGACCATTAAGCTTTTTTAAACTCATTAAGGTACTGTAGCACGAAGTTACACAATTGAAGCATGCATTGTATAAAAAGTCACCTCCTTATGTTTATTCAGCATCTGCTATTGCGTAGTTTAATTCAATGTTTCCTAATTAGTATTTTGGAAGAGACAGTAAACAACTCCCTGTCTCATACCATTCACAGTTTCAAAGATGTCCATGTTTTTATCCCATTATTCAACTCTTATTGTTCATCTTTGCCACAGTTCTTCACTGTATTTGCTCTTTTTCTATGTATCTTTTCCAAATCTTATATGCATTCAATTATGGAAGGATAGGCAAGAAATCAGGTCTGCTCTCAATACTCAGAACATGGCTAGCCACAAGTATATGCAGTGACATAGTTTTCCAAGTCCTTTCTTTGTAAATTTTACTTTGGTTTGCTAATTTCAACTGCTTCTGAGCACAGATTCTTCTTCAGCTTTTTCATTCCAGAAATGCATTTTCACTAGTGTTGAAAGATAAAAGCATATATTCTAACACATAAACTTCAGGGATTGAGTCCTGAATGTTGATGCTTCAATGCCACTTTCTGAATATGAGTTACTAAAGTACCTGAGAACTTTCAATTTGAAAAGTAGAGTAAATGTTTTTCCAGTTACAGAAGCCCTTCTTAATTACAATAGAAGTTAGTGCAATAGTTTAATTACAGATCATTTTAGGAAATTAACAGATTTCATGCAAACTAAAATGGTAATAATAATTGTAATTAATATTGTAAAATACTGTTGTAGCTGACAGAGTTAGAGAAGTTTAGTTTTCTTAACATATATTTTTTAATTTACATTGACATATTTTTTTAATATGAAGAAACCATAAGGATAAAAGTTTTAATATTTTCATATTAGTTTTTTAGTGGAAATTAATATTTTAAGCAATAATTGGACAGGTATTAAATAAGATACACTATTGATCTATATTTTATTATGAGAACTGCATATTTAATGTTGAATGTGTTCAACTTGCATGTAGAGATAATTATAAAACAAACTGATAAAATACATTGTAAGTATGGTCTTCCTGTTTATGACATCGTCAATACTTTGTTGCAGAAATAGCTAGTGCAGAACTCACTGAAAAAATGGAAAACTTAAGTAATTTTTTAAGATGTAGAAAACTATTAACAAAGTTAGATTTTTTTTAATCACTTGTAGACCCCATTTTAATTGTCCATTTTCTATCTGTCTGAGTTACAGAATCACAGAATGTTAGAGATTGGAAGGGACCTCAAAAGATCATCTCGTCCAATCTCCCTTCCACAGCAGGAGCACCTAGACCAAGTCGCACAGGAACAAGTCCACGCAGGTAGTAAATATCTCTAGAGAAGGACTCCACCACCTCCCTGGGCTGTCCATTCCAAAGTCTAACCACCCTTTCTATGAATAAGTGTTACCTAACATCCAATCCAAACCTCCCCTGGCACAGCTTCAGGTCATGCCCTCTTGTCCTAGCACTAGCTGCCTGGGAGAGGAGCCCAATTTCCACCTGTCTACAGCTTCCCCTCAGGTTGTTATAGAGAGTTATAAGGTCCAGTCTGAGTCTCCCCTTCTCCAGACTAAACAACCTCAGCCTCTCCTCATAAGACTTTCCCTATAGCCCCTTCACCAGCCTCATTGTTCTACTCTGGGCTCAACCCATACTAAAAAAAACACAGCTGCCTTCTTGGCAAAACAAGCCTCAATAATTTATGTATTTGTACATCAGATTTGCTTTATGCATTAGTAGACATTTGAACCCAGTCTAAATATTTTCTTACTTAGAAAATTTATATATGACATCTTCATGTGTAATTCCTGTCACTTGCATTGTTTGAAAACAATGCGATCTATCAGTAGACAAAATATCTTGCAAAGTTCACTTTTCTACTACATTTGTTTTGATCGCTTTGCTGTTACTTGTAACTAGGAGTAAAGTGCTGAAATACAAAAATAAAAAGCAAGCATAAAAGCTACTGACTGGAACATTTTATAATGGAGAAAACAACTCTGAGCTTTCACAAAGCTGTCTTAAGTCTGTCTAAGATAATGTGAAGTGATGAAATTCTCAGTTAATGAAATGTCAGATTAAGAAGAACACCTATTACATGATGCTCTGTATAAGTTTCTGTATATTTAAGGGATTTTTTTGTTATTCACATATGCTGAGCACTAATTATTTCAAAATACCCAATGATTCTTCAACGTTGTAGAGCTTGAAAGAAATCTTTTTTAGATTTGTAATTAAATAACAATCCCATGGGGATCTAAATATCACAGAACTGTTAAAGTTCGAAGGAACATCTGGAGATCATCTGTTCCAAAATCCCTGTTCAGGCAGAATCATTTAGAACTAGCTTTCCAGGACTATGGCCGGATGGAATCGAAATATCGTCAAGAAGGAAGACTCCACAATCTGTCTGCTCACCCTGACCATAGTAGAAGTATTTCCTGGTGTTGAGATGGACTACTCTGTGTTTCTGTTTATGCCCATTGTCTCTGGCATCACTCACAAGAGTCTGGCCCCACCCTGTCTGCACTGTCCCTTCAGGTGTTCATCCAGCCTTCTACTTGTCACTAATATGCAACATCCATTCTAATGTCATTTCATTTTTACACAGTAACAAAACAAAACACTGAGGAGAAGCAAAAGGAAGAGTTCCAAACATTTCCAGGAAGAAAAATAGATCTACTGAAAGATAAATCTCTCTGAAGCTGCATCTTATGTCCCTAACATATTTATCCTAAATTTAATTCAGAGGAGCTTTATCAGAGCTGAGCTTGTCACTTCTGAGGTCAGTCCTGACATACCACTGTAACTGTAAAGGTGGATCATTATCCACATATGATATCAGAAACAATAAGCCTTCCTTTGATTACAAGATGTAATTAAAGCTCACTTGTGCTCATTTTTCTCTATCTTCTTCCTTCCTTCCCACATCCTTGACCTTGAATGTAGGTCACACTGCTCAGCCCTGTCTTCATGTTCCAGATGTGTAGCAAAGCCTCTCTTCCTTGTCATTTGTCACACGTCGGAGCGGTCAGAAAGTAAACAACACAGAACACAGTTAAAGAAAAAGGAAAGATAGATAATTTACTGATGCAGTTAGTTCCTTTTTATGCCCTTTCTGCACACTGTTATTGGTACAACACATATATAAGCAAGTGGCCATTGGCATTTCAGCTTCATATGCCTCTTACTCATCTCTTACCAAGTTTCTCCTAGTACAGTCAGTTGTTTACATTCTTCAGATATCTCTGACNCTACATCAGGGATTAGAAATTTGATGGATACTTCAAAGGGAATGGAGTTGGGAAAACAGGAATATGCTGTGGAGTGCAAAAAGGATTCATTATTGCCATTGAAAATCAATAGAAAAACAACAAATAGTATACTGCTACCAAAAGTAAGATACATTTGATTGCTTCACTTCAGGATGTAAGGGCATGGCTGAGGCACTTTAATTGCCTACTATAGATAAAATCTTTGAGGTCAGTGCAAGCAGGGCACCAAAAGCGCAAACAGAAGCAAAAGATGTGAGTGACCTTACACAGAACAGATTGAAGACATCACTGCCAAGAAGAAAAGAACTTGAAAAATAAAAGGAACAGGAGATCCCCACACTGATCTACATTTGTAGATTGAATTATTACTTAGGGTCATTTTCTCCAGTTGATATTAATTTTTTTGAAAGGTAAGATTCTAAGCAGATAAGGTGGTATGCATACTCTGAGTAAATAAGGTAATATGTAATTAAACCACTATCTAACACTGTAGATAGAATCTTTTACCTTATATAATACATTGGGAAGTGGGCAAGCCACCCAGTGGGAAAGTGGACATAGATTTCTGCCTGTTTAGTAGGCTTCCAGGGTGTGAAAAATGTATGCCATGCCAACAGGTATGTCATCCATCTGTAAGTCAAGCTCAAGGATTTCTGTGACCATGGGGACTCTGCCCTAGAAATGCTGTGCATATGAATGCTTCTAGAATAATCCATAATAGTTTTAAATTATGTTAATGGTACTATGTGTACAGTGCCCAGCTAGAAAGACAACAGTGTAAGTTTAGCGTGCCACACATGTGTAATATCAGAATGCCAGTAGAGTAGTGGTAATACTCTGATACCTTGTTGAAGACATAGCAAAGAGAATCCATAAGCGATTATAAACAGAAAGCAACAAGAGTTGTCTGAACAAGTGCAAGCTGCACAGGGTCATCTACTCAAGAACAAAACTCTCACATGTGGCAAGCGATGCAGCAGCTGATGAATGGCTTCCAGCAGTGGTATATCACTGTATATAAATTACATGTACTTAATGCTGGAACTACTATCTGCACAACCACTAATTCAATGCATCACATATAGTATGTCCTCTTCTACACATCTCCCATGTTACTGCAGCTTTGTCTGCTGGTTGCCATCGACTTCTGGACTGTTATTCTTAGTATTACATTCTGCCTTAATTCTCCTTATATCTGCTACAGTGTTAGTCATTGTATATTTACAGCTGTATTATTGTGTACTGGTAACAGCATAAAGACCCTACCTTACTTCCAAAGCAATCTAAGCCCTCTGAAACAGTCTGCAGAAGACTGTAGAGTGGGAAGACTGCCTTGGATGACAAACCAGGTTGCAACCTCGTGTGCTCTGAGAACAGTGTCTGTGGTCAGTATCCGAAACAACAGTTTTTCCTTGTTGCTTTCCTGTATAATTATGAGTAACTACCTAGCAAAAAATTAACTGAGTACCATTTATCAGAGAGTCATTTTCTGCTGATTTCTAAAAGTTGATTACATTTTTTCATGCCTACTAAAATGGATGGATGATTAAATGAAAATAATTGAATTATTTTAAAATAACTCTCATTTTCTGTATCCTTCAAGCAACTAAAATCATGTCCTGTCTGTAACAAGCCAATTTCTGGATTACAGGGTCAGTGGGAGCCTTTTCTTATCCTCTTAATTATAAGTTAACACCTACTGGAAGATACAAAAGTGTTTATGCACGTGTACATCTGTGCAGTTCATGGAAACTCCTTTGAACTATTAATATATTTGATTAGCTCATATATATGGCTATCTTTATGGCTAACTGGCCATGCAGGCCCAAAGAAATAAAACATTTGTTTGCTTACACCTTTTCCTTTTTCCTTTGTACTTCTTTCTTTGTATTGGTCTTTACTCTTCCTTCCCTAATTCTTGGTAGTTAATATAATTCTGGCAAACCTTCTTGTGATGTTCCTATAAGCCAGTCCTAGACTAATGAATTCAGGCCAAATGAAAAACAGACTTATGGTTGTATCTTGCACTGTAGACATTAGTAGAACCTTAGTAGGTTCACATGAAGTTATACCAGCATTTCTGTCAAATATAAATGCAAAATTAACATTACAATCTTAGATTTGTATTTAAAGTTGATTATTGAATCAATTTCAGAAGAAGAGCATTCAGAGATTAATCTTAGATAGCTTCAGATAACTGGTAGCAAACACTTCAGCAAACCTTGATATTTCTCTAGAAAACAGGAAAATCATTCAACGATTCATATAAATAACTTCTGATTTCTTCCCAAGGATACCATGATGTAGCTAAATTCTCACCTCTGTCAAAACACAAAATCCAGACCAAACTTATTTGCTTCATCAGCATAAAGAGACATCACAAGACTAACAGATAAAAATTCTTAGTAATAAGGATAATATTATTTCTACTTGGATGCAGATTTAAAATTATAGCTTCTGTCTTGTCATGCTTGGTAGGACAAACTATCCAAGGGTGAAATATAAAACACTAGGACATTAAATACTAAGATTAGAAATCACTTGAATAACAATATCTGCTTCATAGAAACTGAGTTTGTTAAATTAGCAATTTCCCTTAAATTCCTGAATATATTTAGAAAAACTAAATGAAAAGATCAAAATATAATTTATAAATTCTCTTGTAATAAAGGACTATACCATACACAAAACAGATGTGCCTAGAAACATTGATTTAAAATCCGTTGTTCGAAAACAAGTCTAAAGTCAAATTGAAACACTGACTTTAAACACTTGCTTGGGAATATGTGACAGTGGATTTTGATGATTGCTCAGGTATAGACAAGGAAATAATGAGTGCTTACATCAACTATTACAGTAAAGCCATAGTAACCTCTGCATATATTTACTTATTCACATATTAAGCCCTTTTGAGCTTTTATTATTGGGATATAAAATAAAACTGTTCCTTTTCTTTACCAATGGATGGAAAACTGAGAATTTGGTACACACCAGACCTGACAGTTACACATAGGAAAGGTTTCTTTCAGAAGGGAAAAAGGGTGTAATTGGCTGGGCTCATTCAGAGAGATTTAAACTAGATTCAAAGGGGGATGGGATTGCTGGGTGGGCACCAGTGCAGTGGTGCTCTCTCTAGTATTGATGAAGGCCAGGTGGCCTTCCACTGTCCTAAGGTGAAATCGGAGCCCTTGGCTTGCTCTCTAAAATGCCTGTACGCCAATGCATGCAGCATGGGGAATAAGCAGGAAGAGTTAGAAATCTGTGTTCAGTCAGGTGGTTATGATCTGGTGGCACTTACAGAGACATGGTAGGACAGCTTGCATAACTGTGATGTGATCATAGAATCATAGAATCATAGAATCATTACGGATAGGAAGGGACCTCGAAAGATCATCTAGTCCAATCCGCCTGCAACAGCAGGATCACCTCAACCAAGTCACACAGGAACCTGTCCAGTCGGGTCTTGAACATCTCCAGAGAAGGAGACTCCACAACCCCCCTGGGCAGCCTGTTCCAGTGCTCTGTCACTCTCACCGTGAAGAAGTTCCTTCTCAGGTTGATGTGGAACCTCCTATGTTCCAGCTTACAACCATTGCAGGTAAGCAAGGCAAGGTGGTAGAGTTGCTCTTTAAGTGAGTTCTGTCCTGGGGCAGCTGAACAGTGAGTTGAGAGATTGTGGGTGAGGATTAAGGGGCGGGCTGGCATGGGTGACACTGTTGTGGTTGTCTATTACAAACCACCAGGTCAGAATGAGGAAATTGATGAGGTCTTCTACAGGAGGCTGACAGCAGCCTCACAGCTATAGACCCTAGTTTTCACGGGGGATATTAGCTACCCTGATATTTGCTGGAAGTTATACTCAGTCAGCCATCCACAGTCCAGGAGGCTCCTCCAGTGCATCAGTGACAAGTTCCTGATTCAAATGGTGGAGGAGCCCACTATGAGAGGAACACTGTTGGATCTTGTACTCACCAACAAGGAAGGTCTGGTTGAAGGAGTGAAGGTTGAGGGCAGCCTTGGTTGCAGTGACCATGAGATGGTGGAGTTTAGGGTCTCATTTGGCAGGAACAGATTACTGAGCAGAATCACAACCCAGAACTTCAGTAGGGCCAACTTTGTCCTTTTCAAGCAATTGCTAGGGGAAATGCCATAGGACAGGGTAGTACTGGCAGGTAAAAGGACCCAAGATAGTTGGTTAACAACCAAAGACCACATCTTTGAAGTCCAAAATAAGAGCATCTCAACATGAAAGAAGTCAAGGAAGGGAGCCAGAAGACCTGTGTGGTTAAACAGGGAGCTGCTGGGCAAACTCAAGAGGAAGAAGAAAGTCTTCAGGTCATGGAAAGAAGGGATGGCCACTTGGGGTGATTATAAGGCTCTAGTCAGAGGATGTAGGGACACAACTAGGAAAGCCAAGAGCCCTCCTCAGAGTTAAACCTTGCAAGAGAGTCAAGGGCAACAGAAAGTATTGCAGTGGGGTCTGAGGTGGGTTCAACTGGCAATGCTCAAAGACCAGATGTCATTAAGCCAGAAGACATTTATTCTACAAAATGGCTGGTTTATATACCTTACAATATTCTTCACCAGATGTACTCTACCAATTGTCTTTTGTTTTACCACATTTGGAAGTTACTTGATTTGGTTAGTTCTAATTTTTTCTCTACAGGCAGTTAGTATAATAGCCTACAGAAATTCATACAATTGCTTCCTTCAGAACGTACCTACTTTGCTCACCTAGTTCTGTCCTTGTAGGCCAGATTCCATTCTGTTGCTCATGTTCCTGTTTCTAGTTGCCTTTCCCAAGGTCTAAGATCTATGCCTTCCAAATCTAATAGTGCTATGTATTCACGTTGCAATCCTACATCTGCCACTTTCTCTTCTACAATTAATATTTTGTTCATTGACTGGGTTATCAGTCTTTGAACACACTGCAAAACACATGGTGCAGCCAGCCTGTTCGGCCCCATGCTCTGAACGGATTGCTCAATCCAACTACTTGATCAACCTTTTGCAGTTTCTTAATACCACCCTTAAGGGTTTCTATGCTTAAATGAATAGACCAGGAATTATCAGTTAAAATCATGCAGCACATTTCTTTAAAATCTTCACAACCATGGCCTTGAGCTAATAATAGCAGCTCAATTCTGCAATGTTGTATGGCACATACCGGCAACATCTGCTAACAAGACTGTTAGGGCAGTGCTAGTAGCATATGTTTGGTTTGCAATCCAACAACCTAATCTGTTCGAAGTACCCACTGCCTTTTCAATTCCAATGGGTGCAATAAGAGAGGTTGTAATTCGTTCTGCCCTATTCCAAAAAGTTATTTGGTCATCACAGTTTGGGCCGAAATCACTCAAAACTCATTTTGCTCTTTTTACTTTTCCAAAGGCAGACATGTCCATCCGTCCAGGATTAAATAAATTTAACTTTCCACAGGTACAGGGACTTCCTTTTACTCTTGGGGGTATTCCTTTCCAGACTTGATTACCACAAAGTAAAAAGATACTGCCCAAGAGTCCCATAGCAGCTGTCCCTGTATCAAGGGCTAAAGGAGTTGTTTGATTGCACCAAGTAGACTCATTTGTGTAAATACCAGCACCCGATACATCAACGCTTGTCTTGTTGACAACCTTCTCATCAGGAGAGGTCATGGGGATATAGGTCAAATAAAAACAAAAGAATGTGTGAATGGATCCCTTAATTTCCAATCCTTGTGGTCTTTTAAGAGGAGGAATATTTCTCACCCTCTTTATTCGTAGATTCGAATTGTCCTTAACATCCCATCCAGCTGGTTGACTGTGCCAAAATCACCAGGTGGCATCAAACCCCTGGCTTGGAGGTTCTATTTTGTCAGCACATTTCGTTCTCATAGTTTGATTGTAAAGAGTATCCCACTCATTTTTTCCAAAAGGCACTGCTACCAGACATGTTCGGAATGGGTTATAATAACGAATGTCATAGATATGCACAAAGCAGTTTCTTTTAAAACCTGTGCCAATGTAAGCCATATATTTCCTTGTGGAAAGGATATTGAAGCTACAGTTTTCCTTCCACACAAGCCTACTCCTAAAATAAAAATCAATTTAAAGAGATACATCTATGTAAAATCTCAATGGTTACAAAACCAGTAACAAACAATACTATTATGGTGAGTTCTTCTTCTTTGCTGCAGTTACACTTCTGTTGCATCTTCTACAGGCACCTCCTCTTCAGGTACCTCTTCTTTTCCCATGTTCAGTGTAATCACTTGTCTGTATGGTTTGACATTTTTCGCTGGGATGCACCTTGGTCCTTGGTCTGTGGAAATACAGGAATAACCCCTCCCCCACATAATTAATGGAAATGGTCCTTGAATTTGCCCTCTTTCCAGGTTTTTGATTAACACTGGAGATTTCTCTTTTAGTTCCATCTGTGTAGTTTGAGAAAAATGTCTATAAATAGGTGGATTTTTGTCAACAAATGAAGTCTTGAAAAAATTAAAAACATAGCCTTGTGTAATCTCTCTATTGGGCAATGTGTCTCTATTTCCCCTTTTTCTTGTTCCAAAATATGTTTCAAAGAGCCAAGCACTATTTCAATGAGATATTGTCCCTTGGGATAGTGGGGAATGTCTGTGATATTTGTAATACCTCACATATGAAAAAAAAAAAAAAGCATGTCTGGAGACATATGCAGGTCAATTTCTGTTTGTTTTAGAACTCCAAGAATGGTAAAAGTGGCAGAAAAATACTTCTTTAGCTGTTTCTCCCATATGGAGTGTAGCAGCAAGTGCTCTTGGAAAGGTATCAATAGAGGCATGAATATACTTTTGTCATCCAAAAAGGGTATAATGTGTAATGTCTGCCTGCCATAATTGCAAACTCCAGAGTCCTCTGGGGTTAACTCCTCCAGACACAGAGGGGAATGAACATCTTTGACAGTCAGGACAGGTGGCTACAATGGTTCGTGTTTGCTCCTTATTTAATTGAAACATGCATACAAGCGCAGGAGTATTTTTATGAAAATGACTATGTCTAGCTTGTTCAAAAATGTTTGGTAGAGTTGTCTGTAACGTCATAGTCAGGGCATCAGCTTATCTGTTACCTTTGGTTAGGTATCCTGGCAGGGTTGTATGTGACCTAATGTGCGTAGCAAAATAAGGTTGCAAATGATTAGTTAAACACATCCATAATGTTTTCAACAACTGATACAATTGAAAATTGTTAACCTCTTTCAAAAGTGCTCCTTCCATTTGTTCCACCAGTCCTGCCACATAACAAGAATATGTAACAGGATTAAGAGGATCACCAGATTTTTGAAATACTTGAACCACAGCAGCAACTTCCACAATTTGGGATGAACCTTTCACAACCTGGATGTCTGATTTCAAGGTTAAGGGTTCCTGTTCTTGCCAAACAATAACATTTCTCTTTTTGACCTGATCCGTTTGTGCAAATTGTGAGTGCCTGTAGTGGACCAAGCTGTGAACAGGCTTCAGGTTAAGGGAAAGATCTGTCAAAAGTTTTTGTTTAGGGTAATGATTTAGACATTGGCCCAATGAAGAGCAATTTGCATAGGTTCATATTGTTGCAATAACCACTCCAAATTTTGCTTGGTAAAAGATAAAAAGATTGCTGCAATATCACTACCTGTCATAGAAAATATACAAGATCATGCGTGCATGATTAAGCGTGCAATCAATTCAGGCTTTGTGATCACAGTTTTGGCTGCACAATGTGGTAAAAAGACCAATTCTAAAATACACAAAGGATCCACATTTTGAGGGTCCCATTGAAAAATCAAGGCAAAGGGTTGAACGGCTTTCCTTAAATTTGCCAGAGACATAGAGAGATGTAACTGGACTCTATGAGCTTGGTGATGTTGCATTTATGTGGACACCTTTTGTAATGCTTCAAGCACTTTTTTTGTCTCGTTTTCTAGGAGAAGTAAGTTTGTAGTCCCCATTTAACACATCAAATAAAGGACCTAAGTCCTCGTTGGTAATTGCTAACAGAGTTTGAACCCAAATAATGGCTCCTAACAGTTTCTGTATATCATGCAGTGTTTCAAGTCTTTCACGAATTTGCAGAGGTTGAGATGTTATAGATGAATGAATGATCTTCCATCTCAGGTATCTCCATGGTTCTGTTGTTTGTATTTTGTCTTTTGCAGTAGAAAGCCATGCCTTTATTATTGCGTGGATTGTACTTTCCAGTGCTGCTTGAAGATCCACTGGTTCCACAGCTGCAAGCAGAAAGTCATCCATATAATGGTACATAAATAATTGTTGATGTTGCTCCCGAACCAGTGCTAATACTTTTGCCAGAAACCATTGGCATATTGTGGGACTGTTTTTCATCCCCTGTGGGAGAACTGTCCAATGATATAGTTGCAGGGTAACCTGTCTGTATATGCTAGGGACTGAAAAGGCAAATTTAGGAGCATCTTCTGGATGTAGAGGTATGTGAAACAGTCTTTCAGATTGATCCCTGTTATCCACCAATCCCTGGGCAGCATTACAGGTGAAGGGAGTAGAGGCTGCAGGGCTCCCATGTCTTCCATTAATGCATTAAACCTACAAAGGTTGTGTAACAGTCTCCATTTGTCTTTTCCCGCTTTCTTTATCACAAATACGGGTGTATTCCAAGGGCTGGTTGTCGGCACAACATACCCTTTGCGGAGTTGTTCATTAACAAGGTCTTCAAAAGCGTGAAATTTTTCAAACAGGAGGGGCCATTGGTCTACCCACACAGGTTCTTGTGTTTTCCAGGTGATTTTTAGGGTGTTGCGCTCACCAGTGGCCCCTATCAAAAATCACTTTGTAGTCGGAGATCCCACTGAGACAACAAGTCTTGTCCCCACAATGTTATGGGTGCATTAACTATAAATGGTCTCACAGTTGCAATTCTTCCTTCTGGTTCACAGACTTGAATCAATTTTGTACTCTTTAAGCTTACACTATTCCCTCCAATTCTGACAAAGGAATGAGTCACAGGGGCTAAAGGCCAGTGAGACAGCCAAGAGGCTTGTGAAATTACCATCACATCTGCTCCAGTATCAATAAGTCCTGTCATTTTTATTCCTTCTTTCCCAATTGTAATACATAGATGTATCGTGATCGTTGTTGGCCAGTAGCTCCTACCCAATAGATCATGTTCTCAGAATCATTCTGATATCCCATATCAGGTAACATAATAGCATGTGCAATTACTAATCCTTTAAGAATGAAACAGGGGGTGTCAGCTGCAACAGCTAAAACCATGATTTCTTGAGTGCCCGTAACCCTTAAAACTGTAGAGATCACAAAAAAGTCGCCTGTTCTCGATCTGCAATTTTCCAAAATAACTAAGTCTCAGGGGCATTGTTCTGGACCCAAACATCCCTTAGAAAGTGTATGTGGGGGGAAATCGGTAATCATTACTGACTTGGCACTTGCCAGTTAGACTTGAGTGCCTGCAGACAAGATGGGGAGCAGGTTGTCAATGATGCATTGAAGCTCTGAACCTGATGGTCTGTAGACAGCTGGGGCATTTGTGTCATAGCGTGTCGCCATTCTGCACTGCACCTCCAGTTTTCCAGAAGGTGTTTGCCATCAATATCATATTTAGATCTGCACCGATTCAAGAAATGCCTCCTCTTTTCGCACCAGGGGCAAATGCCTGGTGGTTGCTGTTATGCCTCTTATATTAAACAATCACATTTAACATGACCTGGCTTCCCACACCCATAGCATGGTCCTGGCTCCTGCTTGGGTGCTTGATCTGTCAGCACTATTTTTATAACTATAAATGCTTGAGTGATCCCTCTCCCCATTGCCTCTGCTTGGGATTCACTTTGATGTTGCTGAGAATGCAAGAGATTTCAAACCTTTATCATTTGCAACAAAGAGGGTTTGGGGTCAATAGGAAGAGTTTGCAATACTTGTTTACAATCTGCATTAGAATTTTAAAAAACCATTTTCCGCAGTAGAACGTCACAAGCCCCTTCTTCAGTAACTTGTCTGTCAAATGCCTGTTTTAACCTATCAATAAACAGCATATATGGCTCAGCTGGTTCTTGCTTAATGTTTATAAATTCTTGTTGAAGTGCAGCAGGATCATGAATTTGCAGTACTGCCTTTCTAGCTGCATTAGTAACACCAGTAAGAACTTGTCATGGAATTTCCATTGTCTGGTCAGCAGGATTTGTCATTTGCCCCTCACCAGACAAAAGCTCCATTGTGAGTTGAGCAAAAGCCTGATTCCCAGGATAGTCATTCAATAATTGATTTAATGCTATTTTCCATCCTGCTTTCCATCCTGCTTCCCACAAAGTGTATTGTGTCAATGAGAGCAACACAGTTGAGAGATATTTGAGATCAAAGGGAGTCATAATACAGGCATCCAGGGTGGCCTTTAACAAGTAGTAAAAAACTGAGAGGCTCTACTGTATTCCTGTGCTGCCTTTCTGAGTCCTTTAACTTCCTCATATACAAGCTGTTCATAGCAGGGCTGTATGTTATTTCTCCCGTACTGCACCAGTGCAACCACAAATCTGCCAGCAACCTCTAAATCACCTTCCTTTAATGCCTTTCTGTGAATTGCATGCCAAGTGCCATGGGGATCAAAAAGGTCAGGACCAACAGGACCAGGATCAAAGAAGTCTAGTTCTTCATCACTGTCAAACGGCTCTTTTAAAGAGACATCTCTTCTGGCTGTTGGATGTTTATAGCGTGAGGGCTCAGACTGAGATGGCAGAGCTGTGGGAAGGGGATGTTTCTTCTCTTCATCCGAGTCTAAGGAAAAGTTGTCCTCGACTGCACCATGACCTGCGCCAGAGACAGAGGCTTTGTTCCCCAGCGGGGGCACTGCCCTTGGTCTTTCCTTGTGCCAGCAGCATTTCCATGACAGTATGAAAAGCCAGAATCAAGCGAGGTGCCTCAATATCACACTTAGTAGCAAAGTCATACAGCTTAACACCAACCATGTGCCAAACCGAAACCGAGAAGTTAGTAAATGACATTACATCAGGAAACTTATCTGAGACCCACTTCAAAACCATCTAAAGTTCATGTTTCGGGACTGAACATGTGTGTCCTTCTAAAATGGCCAACACACGTTGATACACGCCTCACTGCTCACTGGACATTTCCTGTCCCATGTTCCCCCAGAACTCACTTGTGTGTCTCGCCTCCATAGGGATGAGTCAGGCATCTGTTCTGGCTTCTTTCAGCAGCATTTACTGCCTCTTGGGAGCTTTGTGACTGGAGAGCTTATAGCCACCTGTTTTCCTCACACAGAGGCACCATTTATGTCACAATGGAACAAGTCTAATTAGACTGGTTTTGTTCTCAGTTAGTAATACATCACTATATTTATTTAAGTTTACTGAATTTCATACATTAAAATATTAGTATTAAATTATTTCTAACCACATATGCAATTTTTAAAAATGACACTTCTCTATTCCTGAAGGTACACACCATAAGATGTGCTATCTCTTAATATTCTATGTGAAGGAAGTCAAATTGTCATGGTTTAGCACCAGGTTAGCCCATAAAATTATAATCTGCTCAATCATGCAGATGAAAATGAAAAGAGGTAAGTAAACACACATCTAGAAACTGGAATTAGAAATATTCAACTTTATTAAACTTTATTAAAGACTTTATCAAGTAGGAAAAAAAATAATAAATTCCCCTCAAAATAGGAAAGGAAAAGGGGAAAAGGAAAAAAAGTATGTTCTTCCTCAATTCAAATCCACCCCCAGCCCACACCTGATAACCCCTGATTCCTAAGAGATACTAAAAGTCGCCGACAAGGTGGGAGTAAAAAGGAAAGACTGAGAATCTCCTAGGCAAAACTTAAATATTCAACTTAAGCAGTTTTCTAGGCATCAGTATGAAAATTTGCAGGAAAGGATGATGATAGGAGGAAGATTAAAAGGAAGGCTGAAAAAGAGAAGGGGGAAAATGGGCGGGGAGTGGTGTGAAGCAGAAAAGGGACAGAGAGCCACAGAAGGACAGACAGGCTGCAGTGTGCTATAAGCCGAAAGGAAACCGAAAGCAGACTCCCAAGTCACACAAACAGGGAGGGGGTACCAAAAAGAGGGGAAAAGTAATACCCTGTCCCCAATTAAGAACCCCAAAATCTGTCTGGCCCACTCCTCCTGCTCAACCTGTCCCCCTGCAGCAGTCACCTCTCCACTTCCGCACCCCACCGATCTCCACCTTCTGCACACACTGCTGTGTACAGAATGGAAAAGTAAACATCCCCACATCTGAGACAAGTTAACTTCTTGTATGCTGAAAGAGTTCAATGCAGGAATATCATAAGCAAACATGGTTTCACCAAACCCAGAACACATATACAGATAATGAAGAATTTAAAAAATGCATTCTCCTCTCTAAGTATGCATTCAGGTAAACTCAGTGAACTGAATATCTGACTACTGATGTTATGGCACAGAAAAAGACAGATATATTATAAAAAAATCTGTTACTGTGTACAGTGGTTCTTTTAAACTTATCCAAAATGCTTACAGGCATTATATATCACAGCTGAATTTCTCATGTCTTTTGATAGTGTGTGGGTGGACTGAAAGATAAAAAGTGATCAGCTGCTTTATTCTTTCTGACTTTAAAACCTTGAATTTCTTTTCACTTATTTCTTGTTGTGCCCTTTATGACTAACTCACAAAGACATATTGTATTGATTAGAATTTTGTTAGTTTATGTCTGTTGTTGTCTAACCTCAGCCAGGAACTCAACACCACTTTTCCCTGCTCCCAAAGGGTTGGGGGGGGGTAAAAGAAAATAAAGTAAAAATTCAAATTTTAGTTTCAGGGTTCCGATAACTATAATTTAATTACTAAAATACAATAAAATAAAATGCCCATAATAAATATTGTAATATTAGAATAATTGTAAAGAAAAGAAATATAACAAAAAATGAGAAAGAAATGAAAAACCAAGAAAAAGACAAATATTGCACAAAGTCATTGCTCTCCACCTACTGAAAGGCATGGGAAGTGATCTCTGTCCCTGGCCAGCTCCTTCAGTTTATACTGAACATGATGTTATATGATATGGAATATGTCTTTGGCTACTTTGGATCATAGAATCATAGAATCATAGCATCATTACAGATCGGAAGGGACCTCGAAAGATCATCTAGTCCAATCCGCCTGCAACAGCAGGATCACCTAAACCAAGTCACACAGGAATCCGTCCAGTCGGGTCTTGAACATCTCCAGAGAAGGAGACTCCACAAACCCCCTGGGCAGCCTGTTCCAGTGCTCTGTCACCCTCACCGTGAAGAAGTTCCTTCTCAGGTTGATGTGGAACCTCCTATGTTCCAGCTTACAACCATTGCCCCTTGTCCTATCACTACATGACCAGCTTTTTCTGCTCCTAAACACTAGCAAAACACAAGAATCTGATTCATCCTTGATTTCCTAGAAACATCAAAAGTCATCAATATGTTATCAAATTTTTTCTACTGAATCCAAAATTTAACAGTAGTCTAGGCACTGAGAAGGAAAACTAACTCTACTCCTGCCAAAATCAGGACAAGGTTTCACAGAGTACTGTAGATTTAAAACCTTTACAGATAGAAGAGTATGATAAAAACTGCCAAATTCACAGACTTCTGTTGTTAGTATTAGTGACAAAAGAATATCCTGATTTAAGATTTTACACACGGTAAAGTACATTTTGTATTTAATAAGTATTAGGCATTAATTTCAAGTGAGATTCAAAACTTAAAAATTAAGAATATCTACAGAAGAAAAATGCAACGTCATGAAATAACCTTTGAGATGTAGGAAGTCAGATGAGATGATCTGAGTCTTCCTTAAGACTGTGACATTACAAAATTTCCATCTTTTGACAATGCAGAATATTTTTTATGGAAAAAGCAATAGACAAAGACGGACTCTAGGTATCAGGAGTAGAAGGCTCTTGGAGAGACAATAGCAATGAGGTTTGGGGAATCAAACTGACAAAAAAGCTGTAAATTTGAGATACAAGATAATAAATTTCAGAAAGTAAGAGCGAACAATAGAAAGTTTAGATGTGTTAAATATTCTAAATTTCAAATGTTAGAGAATTACAGTTTCCTTATGTTTTTCATAAAGCACAAGCTTCCTTTTACAGTTCACTGTGTGCGACAGCTTCCTGCTTCATGGCACATACATTGCTCTGATTCTCAAAAAGTTTTCCCTGTGTTGTGTATAACCTGTGACGTGCAAGTAAATTTATTGGTCTTGCCATCTTACATGGTCACAATCCAGCTCAGTAAACAAGAGTCTGTTTCTTGTGAGATCCATTTGCTCTACTGGCTGGCAGCTCCCCAGGGTGGCAGAAATCCAAGCTCTGTCCAGGCTTCCAAAAGTCAGGAGTAAGCAAAGCTTTTATATACCTAACTGAGAAGGCAAGATAAACATCTGACAATGAAAATCAAGGGCTTTCTGGGGAAATATATTCATATTACCACTGAGCTATTCAATGTGCCTATTGCAATGCGGATTCTAATGTTTTATATTTAGTATTTACACCATGACATCTATGTGATCAGTGCTCATATCTCTTCAGTGAATGGTAATTGTCAGTACACATGTGGCTTTGGCAAAGCACATGATAAACTTCTGTGGGAGACAAACATTTCCTAGCCCACTGGGTAGCAAGTTGTTAACAG
Source organism: Rhinopomastus cyanomelas (assembly GCA_013400115.1). Classification (NCBI taxonomy): domain Eukaryota; kingdom Metazoa; phylum Chordata; class Aves; order Bucerotiformes; family Rhinopomastidae; genus Rhinopomastus; species Rhinopomastus cyanomelas. The sequence continues at coordinate 196,558 of VXBP01010414.1, forward strand.
AAAGGACCAAAAGATTTACTAAACATTTTGCAAACAGAAGTCTGAGCAGGAGTTGAATGCCAGAATGATATTCTAGGTGTAATTCTACTCTCCACAGAACAAAAGATTTGTTCTTGAAGCCAGGTCAGAGAAATATAGATAAACTTGTTGTTTACAGCAAAACGCAAATCTCAATTTTTGCATTGATGCTAAACTCTTTTTTTTTAATTCTCTTGTCTGATCTTTGCTACTTCTTATTTAATAATTAACTTTTCTTGTCTCTAAATATATCTTTCTGCTGTTTTCTGGGTTTTTTACTTGCTGATTTTGAAGCTGATTTGAAGTATTTTCAAAATCTTATCAAGATGAACATGCAAAAGTTGATCTGAAACCTACTCGTATATGTACCATAATACATTTTTCTATTTCACAGCTTTCATATTTCCCCTAATGTTTTTAGTTGTTTTGTTCTCTAAACCTTCTAACCCCTGATGTAAAGTTCTAGTCTTAGTTTTGACCAATTAAAATTTAAAATGCAAAATAATTTTCATGAAGTCTGTTAGTAAGGTAGCTATTATTTATGACTAATTAGAAAAGAAGCAAGAATTTTAGTGATAAAGAGTAGTACAAAAATGCTGTCAACCACTGTTTGGAATTATTAAAGACTTGGAACCCCAGAAGACAATGCCATCTACCCACACAAATGGGTAGAAGTGAGACAGTAGGTTGGGGGTGTAGACAGATATATAAAATTTCAGGGACATTCTGATCTATGTATTTTAGCAGATATTTTTCCCATACTGAAGATATAACTCTGTTTGCGGGCAATGCACACTGCTGAATTGATGATGAAAGAGAACAGTCAGAAATATTTGATGTTTCCATTATCTCATGATACTCTTTGTATAGAAGAGAAGATCCATAGAAGATAAGAACTTGTTGGAGGAGATTAAATTTAATACTACCCTTTTAAAATCAGAGTTTAGTAGCTACTGTACAAACACATACTGTACAAGCAGTAGGTCCTATTGTTCAAGCTAGTAGTGTCCAGGATGAATTTGAACAAGATGTTCTGAAAGGTAAGAGCAGAAACATTAAGTCAGGAAGATATCTGCTTTATAGTTCTGTTATCTGGATATTGATGTAAAAAGCCACCATCATCCCTCAGCAGAGTTGATGTACGTCTCCACATGTGCTTAATTTTCTGTAATGCAAAAAATGTGGGGATATATCTCCTTACAATAGACATTTTTGTTCATATAGAATCATCGCAGTCTTAGTAAGTTTAGTCACCTACATGTTTAGACAATCTTGAGCCAGTCTGGTTTTATGTTTACTGAGTTTAGGTAATTTTACTCAACGTGGCTAATGCCATTCGTCTTTTTATTACCCAGGTAATAATTTTTAATAACCGGCTATCAAAGCACAGCTTCTGTACAACTGTTAAAGGAGTTTCTTCACCCTAAGTTCAGGTATGAAATCTTATAAAAATAATTACTTCAATGGCACAGCAGTAAAACAGCTGGAGCTGAATGCCTCCAGAGATGGACCCCTCTTGTTTGTTTGTCTGTGCCTTTTAAGACATTATAACGTCCTCCATGTACTTGCTCGTGTGACGTACATGTCACTGCCTATCCAATCATGTTCTTGTGGTGACTGCTGTTTCTTCATTATTGACTCTGTACCTCTCTCCCATAGGGGTTTCTGTTTAGAACTGTCCTGGGATAAGATTCTTTGAAAGATTCAGCCTTTTTTTTGACTAGTTTTAATGCCATCTCATTATGAATATGCAAAAATTCAACTTAAAGTTTCAGTTATGTGTTTGTGTCCTAAGGCCACAACATTCCAGTCACTCATGCTAAACCAAGTGAACCAGGTTTCGATTTAACCTTTTTTTAAGTAATCACACAATTCATTGTAATGTTCCAAATGTAAACTGTCTTTATCCCCAAAGGTAACCTATAGACCAAAGAAGTATCTGTTCTGGCTGTATTAATAGCATTGCTTGATTCTCGTCCCTTTATAGTAGGGCAAATAACATCACTATGTTCCAGAAAAGAAATAAGTAGATTACAAATGCCAATAAATATTTCAGTATTGCATCAGGTACCTTCTGTTATCCTGATTTACTGGCTGGCTTTCAAAAGACAGCATATTTGCCAAAGTGATTGTGCAGTTCGGCTCACCAGATGCTAATAAAAATGCAAATCATTCACAGAAATATAAAGCCATTGGAATACTTCAGTACTTGCCGTGAACTCATGCTAACTATTTTATACTTCCCCACCTGACCGGTAGCCTTGCATATTCAGCCCAAGCTTTCTGAAACCTGTTGTTGATGCAACAGATGTACAATATAGCACTGTTTCCTCCACCAGGGAATGTATAGTCATGCTGCTTAAATTTGCCTGCTCTTATTGGTGGAAATATTCATTAAATACCTCGACATAAGTTGTATTGCATGTGTTTGCAGCAGTAAAATCATTGTCACAGCCCTGTAAGTCACACTGTGCAGTCAGTTTTCCAACCTGGCAGTATAGTGTACTTATAGCTATCACGTTACATGCAGGCATCCTCTAAAGAAAGTTACTTATTCAGTGTCTATTCTGAAAAGCATAAAAACAAAAACATTGTAATAGCTTAGACAGACATTCAGTCTAAAAAGGTCTTCCAGCAATCCAGTCAGATTTCCTTTTTTGAGGGAGGAATCTGCTTGGCAGCAAATTCTTTGCCTAAAGTTACCATGCAAAGACTACATATCTTTATTGGAAAATCCAGTCCCGCTGCTTTTTTATGGCTCCCTTGCAGAATATTTGGATGTAAATATTAGATGGTGGGGAAAAGGCTAGAAGAAAGTGTACATTTACCTTAGTCAGTGATACAGTATCACAGTAGCACAGTATCACAATATCAAGTTAGATTTGTAGAATAGCACCTAAGAACATAGAATAAACTGAAGTTTTAAGCTGAAAGCTCTGGGTGGGTGGGGTGCAAAACTGAAGTTCTCAGGTCAACATGCTCACCTGGGGAATGCATCTAGGAAAAAGCCAAACACAAACCACTCCAGGGTTATATACAACTATGGTATATCCTCTCACTCCCTTCCAGGAAAACCTGTGTGCTCAATTAACTTTTTGAAATGTCTATACACTAATGCACAAAGCACAGGGAAAAATCAGGAAGAACTAGAGATCTGTGTGTGGTTGCAGAGCCATGATCTCATTGTGATTACTGAGAGACTGTGGGATGACTCAGACAACTGGAATGTTGTTGTGGATGGCTACATACTGTTTAAGAAAGATAGGCCAACATGACAGGGTGGTGGAGCAGTTTTTTATATGCAAGAGCATCTGTGATATATCAAACTCTGTCTAGGAGAGGATGAAGAAAAAGCTGAAAGCTTATGGGTGAGAATTAAGGGGCAGGCTAACATAAGTGACACTGTTGTGAGTGTTCACCATAGGCCACGTGACCAGGATGAGGAGATGGATGAAGCCTTCCATTGACAGTTGAAAGAAGCCTCATGAGTATGGGCCCTGGGATGACATTCCAGGGTAGTGAATGTCTCATGGGAGACATTCACTACCTCAATGTTCACTGGAAAGGTAACGCAGCCAGAGACATTCAGTCCAGAAGGTCCACACAATGCTTTATAAGATAACTTTGTAATACAAGCGCTGGAGGAATCTATGAAGATAGATGTGCTGCTGAATCTTGTGTTAACAAACAAAGAAGGACTTGTAGGTGATGTGAAGGTTTGAGGTTACCTTGGCTGCACTGATTCAATGGTGGAGTTCAGTATCATGGAAATAACTGTCATACCCTGATTGGTCAGAGAAGAGAAAGGGAGTGACTGAAGTTTGTATATTTGTTTGGGTTGAATTAAATGAGATTTATATCACAGACATTGAGATTACTAAAGTTACCAGGTGCTGAACTCAGAAAGCAAAGAAATCAAGTTTACTAGAGTTACTAGATGCTAAATTCAGAAAATAGATTAGAGGACAGGGAAACAGAAAGAACTGCTGGAGAAAGGTTAGTGGAGGGGAACAAAGATGATTGTGAGCCTGGAGTGTCTCTCTTATGAGGAAAGGTTAAGACAGCTGGGACTGTTCAGCTTTGGGAAAAGAAAAATGAGAGGAGATTTGACTCATGTCTGTAAATATCTGAAGGGTGGATGTATCTAGGATGGTGCCAGACTGTGTTCAGTGATGCTCAGTGACAGGACAAGGACAGACAGGCACAGGCTGGAACACAAGAAACTTCATTTAGAAATATGAAAAATCCTCTTTACAGTGCAGCTCACAAAGCTGTGAAACAGGCTACCCAGAGAGGTTGTGGAGTATTCAAATCCTGCCAGGGTGAAGACCTGTGTAATGCGCTGTAGGAAGTCCTGCTTGGTGGAGAGGCTGCATTTGATGATCTCTTGAGGTCTTTTCAATTCTGACAATTCTGTGAAACATATTTTATAATCATTTTACTTTCCTTGTGAATTTGAAGTTGTTATATTCCCTCCAAGTTCTATAAAAACACATTGGATATAGCTACTCCAGTTTGCATCAGCTGACTATTTGCTTCAGTAAATAAAGCACTAATGTGTACCAAAATGACTATAAGATTTTTCAATTCTTATTACAGTAGAAGTAATTGAATTGTACTGGTGAATTATTATAAGGCTGTAGACAGAGGATGTAGGGATGCAACTAGGAAAACCAAGAGGCCTGTATGGAATTAAACCTTGCAAGAGAGGTCAAGGGCAACAAAAAGGGCTTCTTCAAATACATTGCAAATAAAACTAAACCTAGAGGCAATGTAGGCTCCCCTCTGAATGAGGTGGGTGCCCTGAAGGCAGAGCACACAGAGAAAGAAAAGATCATAGAATCATAGAATCATAAAGGATTGGAAGGGACCTCGAAAGATCATCTAGTCCAATCCCCTTGCCAGAGCAGGCTCACCTGACTGGAGAAACCATGGAATCCGAGTCACTCAGGGCAGGAAGGAACCATCATCCAGTTCCAACACCCCCAGCACAGGCATGGACACTCCACCCTAGACCAGGCTGACCAGAGCCCCATCCAGCCTTGCCTTAAAGACCTCCAGGGATGGAGCCCCAACCACCTCTCTGGGCAACTCATTCCAGGCCTTCACCAATCTCACGTTCTTTGCCTCTGTCTATACTTGTCGGAGCTGCCCTGGTATCAAGTGCCAGACTACTGAGGGCCCAGAGGAAGTTAATACAAGAGAGAAGGTTGACCTGGTTGAAGAGGACTGGGTTAGGGATAAGCTGAGCAAACTAGATGTACATAAATCAATGGGCTCAGATAGGATGCAATAGTATATGTTAAGAAAGACAGTGGAAGTTATTGCTAAGCCATTCTCCATCATCTTTGCTAAGTCATGGAGATCAGGAGAGGTGCCTAGAGACTGGAGGATAACAAATGTCACTCCAATCTTCAAAAAAGGTAAGCAGAAGGACACAAGGAACTATAGATTGGTCAGCCTCACATCCATCCCAGGAAATGTGATGGAACAATTTGTTCTAGATGCTGTCTCCAGGAGCATCAAGGACAAGAGGGTCATTAGGGACAGTCATTATAGCTTCACCAGAGGGAAGTCATGCTTGACTCATCTGATAGCCTTTTATGAGGGCATAACCAGGTGGACAGATGATGGCAAAGCAGTGGATATGGTCTGTCTTGTCTTCAGTAAAACTGCAGGATAGCAGCCAGAGAGTAGTGGTCAATGGGACAGAGTCTAGTTGGAGGCCTGTTCAATCTATTAATTAATGACTTGGATGAGGGATTAGGGTGCACTGTCAGCAAGTCTGCTGCTGACACAAATCTGGGAGTAGTGACTGACACCTTGGTAGGCTGTGCTGTCATCCAGCATTACCTGGACAGTCTGGAGAGCTGGGCAGTGAGAAATTTAATGAACTATAATTCAGGTAAGTGCAAAGTCTTGCATCTAGGCAAGAACAGCCTCTGGTACCAGTCTGGGTTGGGGACTGACCTGTTGGAGAGCAGCGGACATGAGAGTTCAGCCCTCTTTAGCTTGGAGAAAAAGAGACTGAGGGATGACCTCATTAACGTCTATAAACTTGTGAAGGGTTGGTGTCAGGAGGATGGAGTCAGGCTCTTCTTAATGTCATCTAGTGATAGGACAAGGGGCAACGGGTGTAAGCTGGAACATAGGAGGTTCCATATGAATATGAGAAGNTTCTTTGCCTCTGTCTATACTTGTCGGAGCTGCCCTGGTATCAAGTGCCAGACTACTGAGGGCCCAGAGGAAGTTAATACAAGAGAGAAGGTTGACCTGGTTGAAGAGGACTGGGTTAGGGATAAGCTGAGCAAACTAGATGTACATAAATCAATGGGCTCAGATAGGATGCAATAGTATATGTTAAGAAAGACAGTGGAAGTTATTGCTAAGCCATTCTCCATCATCTTTGCTAAGTCATGGAGATCAGGAGAGGTGCCTAGAGACTGGAGGATAACAAATGTCACTCCAATCTTCAAAAAAGGTAAGCAGAAGGACACAAGGAACTATAGATTGGTCAGCCTCACATCCATCCCAGGAAATGTGATGGAACAATTTGTTCTAGATGCTGTCTCCAGGAGCATCAAGGACAAGAGGGTCATTAGGGACAGTCATTATAGCTTCACCAGAGGGAAGTCATGCTTGACTCATCTGATAGCCTTTTATGAGGGCATAACCAGGTGGACAGATGATGGCAAAGCAGTGGATATGGTCTGTCTTGTCTTCAGTAAAACTGCAGGATAGCAGCCAGAGAGTAGTGGTCAATGGGACAGAGTCTAGTTGGAGGCCTGTTCAATCTATTAATTAATGACTTGGATGAGGGATTAGGGTGCACTGTCAGCAAGTCTGCTGCTGACACAAATCTGGGAGTAGTGACTGACACCTTGGTAGGCTGTGCTGTCATCCAGCATTACCTGGACAGTCTGGAGAGCTGGGCAGTGAGAAATTTAATGAACTATAATTCAGGTAAGTGCAAAGTCTTGCATCTAGGCAAGAACAGCCTCTGGTACCAGTCTGGGTTGGGGACTGACCTGTTGGAGAGCAGCGGACATGAGAGTTCAGCCCTCTTTAGCTTGGAGAAAAAGAGACTGAGGGATGACCTCATTAACGTCTATAAACTTGTGAAGGGTTGGTGTCAGGAGGATGGAGTCAGGCTCTTCTTAATGTCATCTAGTGATAGGACAAGGGGCAACGGGTGTAAGCTGGAACATAGGAGGTTCCATATGAATATGAGAAGGAATTTCTTTACCATTAGGGTGATGGCGCACTGGAACAGGCTACCCAGGGCGGTTGTGGAGTCTCCTTCTCTGGAGAAGTTTAAAACCCACCTGGACATGTTCATTTGTGACTTGGTCTAGGCGATCCTACTGTGTCAGGGGGAATTGCATTAGATGATATTTTGAGGTCTTTTCCAATCTCTGATGTTCTGTGATTCTGTGATATATAGTAAAAATCACCATGCCTTTGTATTCCTACAATGTTGAAAAATGTATTTTGAACATCATATCTGTAAGAATAGGCTTAGTGAATATGATAGAGTACTTATTTCTACTTGTCACACCACATATCTTGCTATCTATGAATATAAATAGTAAATAGAGTGTTGTGGGATAATTACTGGAGGTAACTTGAAAAATTGAACTTATATTGGAAATGGAGCATTATTTGCACATTAAGGAAATTTCTGAGCCTCCGGGGGGAGTACAGCTGATGTGCAGGAAGCCTTTCCTCTGATGGTTCCCCAGGCAAGTAAATCTGCCACCTTGGAATCCACATGGGAGATGGAGCGATGTGGAGACATTGCGGCCAAATCCAATGATGATATGTGCAGTTGTGGTTAAGCCCTGTGAAAAGATTATGTCCAGGGACAGGAACTAAGTGGTACTTTGGAGGTGATGAGCTGTACTTTTACAACCCTGAGCCATAATTCTGTCATCTTTTGATGAACCGCTACCCTTGTGCGAACTTTGCTCACTATAATGTCATCATAATATCAAAACACACCTCTGTCCCAGCACCTACCCACCTCCGGGGGCAATAACAATCAGAAACAAAATATGTATGACTAGTGTCACTCAAGCTCCACCTTGAAGACAAAAATATGACATAAAATAGCCCAGAAAAAAGGGAATTTTGAGGGGAAAGATACCATCTTGAACAATNACACTTTAGTATAGAGCTGCTTTTTAACCTAATGCTTTGCTAATGTAAACATTTGTGTGCACATATTTTGCGTACAGTGCTCATCACCGACAATCCATAAAGAACCTGCACATCTGTTGCTCTAATAAATTACTCTTGTTCACGTGAACTAGCCTTGCCATTGCTCACCGGACACCGCGCGAGTCCATAGACTGTGGCTAGGCAAGAACAAAACCCACTACCAAGTGAATCCGAGTTATACGGAATCATAGTGTGGCACTATCGAGTGACTCCAACCTAGTTATCGGACTCCTAGTATGAAATTGAGTATTGCTCAGGATTTGGATCCGAAAGCAAAGGAGTTTACTCCCTGCCAAATCCACTGCTCTTTTAACTCAACAAGTGTGACACAAAGGTTTTCCTTCGAAGTGTTCCTAAATTTCACACTGCAGTAGCCACTACTTTTCAATTATCAAAACTAGAGAACTACTTTATTTCTTGACAGTTTTTAAAGTTACTTTTGTTAATATATTTTGCACTAAATGATATCTTCTTATCTAAGACACAATTTTTCTAAATGTGCGTTAAGAAAAAGTATTTAATAAACATATGTGAATAAAATAGATTTTCAGTGTCCACCAAAATTCATTTTTAAGCTTACATGACTACAAATTATGTTACTTTAAGGCTATGTCTGTCATTTTTCAAGAAATGATAAACATATCTTTGTGATTTCTTTTGTATTTCCATTTAATATAATTATTTTACTAATGTTATTTTTTGGGTAACAGAAGATTACTTTTTCTTTAAGTTTACCTAAACAATTTTTGAAAAATAGTCCTATGCCTTGACATACTATTTTCTTAAATATTTGCTCATTTGCTTATATCTTTCTAGGCCCTGGAGAGGAATTTATGTGACTTGAATTTTTTGCTTATACTGTAGCACCCCAAACTGGACACAGTACACAAGGTGTGTCTCATGAGTACCTAGTACAGGGGCACGATCATGTCCCTACTCCTGCTGGTTACACCATTCTCGATATAGGCCAGCATGCCTTTGCCCTTCTTGGCCACCTGGGCATACTGCTGGCTCATGTTCACCCAGCTGTCAATCAAGATCCTCAGGTCCTTTCCCACCAAGCACCTCTCCAGCCACTCTTCCCCAAGCCTGTAGCACTGCGTAAGGTTGTTTGGACTGAAGTACCTGACCCAGCACTTGGCTTTGTTAGAATACGTAGTGAGTTTTATAGCTGCTTTCTCATCAACTTGTTTTTGACTGCTCCTTAATTGGATGTCTGACATATTCACATCAACATAAATATCTGCAAAAATGAAAACGGATGTCCACAGATGGCAATCTTCAGCAAGATTTGAATAATGTTTGGCAGAGTTTTCCATAAGTTCATTAGGAAATATTGCAGCTCCCATTAAGTACCCATACAAGATAAAAAGATATCATACGTTTCTGAGTGCATGCGCACGCTACTCTGTCTGTAGCACTACTGTCTGTCTATAACAATTCGTAGGAAGATACTATGTGCTGAAAAATAAGTAGTCTCAAGAAGAGAAACATCATTAGAAGAAACATCTCACTTTTTATTCCTGGAAAAGAAGGCAATGCTGTATTTTTAAGAGTACATTTTGGGGTGTGGGTGAGGGAGATGTTGAGAAAATCTTTAAATAGCTAATAATCATATTCAGTGAAAATATATGAAATGTTTTAACAAATGAAGATAGAGAAGTCCTCTAAAGAAATAGGAAAAGTATGAATTTTTACCCAGTATTGATTCTAACTGCAGAATTATTTTAGTTGTTTCAACACTTAACATCAGCAAATTTACTCTTTTCACTATTTCTACAACTTGTATTGATTTGTTTTTGTCATGGTAATTCTTATAACAAAATGTGCACTAGTATTTATTGCTTCATAATATTGTTTTATTAGGTAGGTGCTTTATTACTTTTGAAAAAATTTTCAGAGAGGGAAAAAATCTTGCACCTTTGTGTTTTTGTTATTCCTGTATACTTTCATAGAATCACAGAATCGTAGAATCATTACAGATTGGAAGGGACCTTGAAAGATCATCTCGTCGAATCCCCATGCCACTTTGCTGAGTTAAGAAATAATGTGAATGCATGTATAATACATTAGACTGACAAAAAGAACATGATGAGTAGAAGAAAGAATAAGATTTATCCTTGGTAGTCATTACTTAGATGTGTTTATTGGAAGTAAATGTGAATACAGAAAACATCAAAGCCTGCCATAGAAAATGCAAATATTGGCAAGTCTGAAAGTTTCCTGGTTCTTCCTGGTACTCTGTATGTGCTGCTTGCAGCTTGTTTCAAAGGGCAAATGCGTAACAACAAAATCATGACAGAAGTTTGGAAATTAGAAGTGCTGAGAGCTGGCACACCTACAGGGAAAACTAGTAAAAAATCTGCACATTTGGAATGCTCTACAGCTAAAGAAAACTACCCTTACAGATCTTCCACTCACGTCTTCTGGTGATGACTAAGCACTGCAGAGGTGGTGTATAATAGCAGTAGGAGTGGAAGGTTTTTGGATGCTAAAGCAAATACAGATTAAAATGTCAGCTAGGAAAGTCTAAGATTTCTCAGTGTTTTGCTGTAAGGTAGGCATCCATATGGAAAAGTTTGCACTTATTATTTATGAAGCATATTTTTGAGTTACAAATCCACTGCTTCACAAGTAGCACTGTGAATATCCTTACAACTGTAGGAGTATACTGGGTGTGAATTTTCCCTGATTTAGTTTTTGCTAATGATAGCTAAAGCTCAGAAAGTTGCCTCAGAGTAGTATCCTTGTGGAGAAGTAGATGAATGACAGTCATGTATCCTTGTATCCTTGCCTTACCAAGGGACAGGAAAAAGGATCAATAAAATGCACACGGGAATTTTTATTTCAATCAAGCAATACACATTCAGGCTAAAGAGGGACTTCCTGAGCTAACTTTTCTTCCATACTCTGTCAATATAAGAACTAATTAAATCTTGTCTCTGGATTAGATATGTGAGGTTACAAAGTGTAAGGAAACCAAAGACTCAGTTCCTTCTTTCCTGTTCCAAAACACTTTTATTTCAGTTAATACCTGCTAACATCTGCTCTTTGCTATGCTGTCGGTCTGAACATGGCTTTTTGTCTGTTCTGTTTCATGTCACAGGTAGAAATGACCAAAACTTTTCAGAAAAAATAAAACCAAAACACAGTGGACATTCTATTTCCAAGAAGCAGCATAAGAATGTTATGGCACTTATTTTCTATAGTGCTTTTAACAATGTATTAATAGCAATTAAGATTTGTTACAAATACAAGAGGATAGAATGAGATAGTCCATTCAATAAGGACTGTCTTATGAGTCCTTCCGGACTTAGCTTGCATGTCAGGGTGCAGGAAGATTTGAAAGTAAAACTTAGAAGGTGTACTCCATGAAAAAATGGTGCTTGAGAAAAAACTGTCAGATTTGTACTTGAGCTTAGTCAGCAGATCTTGCTGATACAAACCTACAGAGAATCAGACCCAGTTAAAAAATTCTTCAGTACACTGAGCCACTCTTTTTTTACCTTAAGCATTAAAAACTTCCACTGAATTGCTGCTACATAAGTCTTTGTTTCATAGATCTGACAAAAAAGATATAGGCACTGAGTGTGCACGCAAAGTGGAAAATTGGTACCTAGTCCAACTATTATAAAATTCACAGTAATTGCTTGAATCTAAAGTTCAGCAGTAAGTCTTGGATCAATTCTTAAATACATACAAGACTGTATTTTCAATGTATGTAGTATTAAACTATGTGATTTATGCTGTCTCTGTATTTCCTTCTTTAAAAAAAAATTGTGTGCTGAAATACATGCATACTAATTTAAAAAAACAAAAAATGTATTACCATTGACAGCTTCCATATATGCTTTCTGTCATCTGCCACTGCCCCTGTCCCTTCTCTGCTTTGTCACACATGAAAAGGAGATTTTCCTTAAGATTGCAAACTCTAGCTAAACCTAGAGACATTTTTGAGCAGCTTTTACTGTAGAATGTGTATGAGACCTCCTACATTTGCTTGCACATGAATCACCAACAGAAGTACCAGATGTACCAAAGCAGTCCCATCTAGTAAGATGTGAATGTCAGCTGGGGTGAAGACCCTTTTTCCCCCAGTCTGTTGGCAGTCACATGTGTGATAACATACACTAGAAGGAATTACTATGTTTGGCTGTAAAGGCAAGATGGATGACTGAGGAAACCAAGATTCTCCACTGGGCTTCATAAGGAGAGCAATGCTTTGGGAGAAGCATGCTAGACTGCAGCCATTAGAATCTTTGCTGACCAGTGATTTATGGTGCACTGATACTATGTCTTTTCTTCCACAGCATCTTTATTTCAGTTTCACTTCATGCTTTTTTATTCCTCTCTTCCATTACACTTGTTTTCAATGTCATCACTTGTTCCACTTTTCTTACTACTGAGTCTATAACATCTTTAATATTTCCTCATTTCCCACTAATCTGTATTACTGACATGTGTGTGGTTTAAGCTTTTCCCCAGACCACTCTCTGGTCTGTAAACTTAGGTCATTAACTCTAATCAATGAACATATTTAATTGTAATAAAATCCATTGAAATGGTTGATTGAGGTTAAATACATTTAGGTTGGATTCAGGTTAGATACACAAATACAAATTGAGCAAATCACTTTCTTGCTCATTCTCTCGGAAAACTAATTAGTAATATGTATAATTTTGGATCAATGTGGGGCTTTTTTTTTTTTTTTTAATGCCTGCTTAACTAAATCACTGTAGGAAAGGAAGGTTTTACTCTGTTACTGTTGCACAACAGAGGTAACATGTACAAAAGAACAATCAGTACAATGTAACTGACAATATAGTCTCGTATTAATTTTTTCCCCTGGAAATGAAAGTATGTTCTCTTTTACTTTTATAATGCAGACCACTTAACTGATCTGCTTTTCAATATGACTCCAACAGTTACAACAAATGTCAGTGCCTTTGTAGAAACAGGGAGCTGAGAAAGCAAAGTGAGAGGTGGTGAAAATTTCTTAAACAGATTTTGTAGTGCAGAAAACATTCAATTAGATGTACTGTCATAGAACTTCTTAAGAATTCTTCTGAAAAGTATGGCTAAAAATCACAGACCAGACACGGTAAAAAGAACCAAAACCTAGTAAAAATGCAGTAGATATTTTGGGGAAAAGTTTAGTTCATCCCTTGTCAAATTCAGGGCCTAGACATGCAAGGATTCCCTGCATCAGCTAACTCCACATCATGCTAATGCCCTCTTTCTCATGCTGCTCTCCTGTCCCCTTTCACTATGACTACAAAAAAAAAGTAGAATTGAGCTTCAAACTGAGGTACTTGAGTCTGAGCATCTGCACCTATTTGTGTCTATAAAAGTCTAAATTCTCACAAAGTCAAGGAGAAACACTCAGAACACTTTTATGAGTCAAAACAACTTTTTAGCTCACTCTAGATAAGACATTTCTATTTGGATGACTTGAATCAATCGCAAAAACACAAATTTTCAGTTGTACTGGAGATGCAGTAGGACAATTGGCCTAACTCTAGTTGCCAATCGGGTATCTTGGAGCAAAGCCAAAAAAAAGTCTCATCCAATATTTTCAAGCCTGTGTGAATGCTTTTAATGACACAGGGTGTTCAAATGATTCTAAATGTTTAGATTTTAGCAAATCATTTGGCTTCCCAGTTTATATATCATAGAATCAAAGAATCTTAGAATCACTACGGATTGGAAGGGACCT
>VXBP01010415.1:0-30746 GCA_013400115.1 Rhinopomastus cyanomelas
TGGTCGCTGCAACCAAGGCGACCACCAACCTTCACTGCTTCACCCAGACCTGCCCTGTTGGTGAGTACAAGATGCAGCAGTGCTCCTCTCCTAGTGGGCTCTTCCACCATCTGCATCAGGAAATTGTCAGCAATGCACTTGAGGAACCTTCTGGACTGTGGGTGGCTGGCTGAGTGGGTCTTCCAGCAGATATCTGGTTAGTTAAAATCTTTCATCAGAACCAGGGCCTGCAGCTGTGAGGCTGCTGCCAGCTGGCTGCAGAAGACTTCATCAACTTCCTCACTCTGATCTGGAGGCCCGTAATAGACACCGACAACTGTGTCACCCATACCAGCCTGCCCCTTAATCCTCACCCACAAACTCTCAACTCTCTATTCTGCTGCCCCCGAACAGTACTCAATACATTACAGAATTGGTCCTGGCCACTGCATAAGTCATACACTAGAGAGAGAAGGACTTTTTGACTTTTTTGTCATCAGTTGTAAATGAAGAAAGCTTTGTTTGTCTCTGAAATTAAAATCTGTAAACAACATACTTTTTCAAAGCAGTGACAGGTTTCTTACAGGAGATCAGAGAAACAGGCAGATTATTCCAGAAATCTCTAATCCCATATTTGGTTTTTTACCTATCTTTTTAACTGACAGAATTTTCCTACTTTATAAGCTCAGAAAAGCTCAGAAAGCTTGTCAGAGATCAACAGTGTGATTTCTTCATTGCACTCATACATATGGATGTTGAGCGGCAAAAGGCAGTAAGATGTATCTAATTTTTTGTTATAACTTTTATAGAAATATTTTAAGCAGTGATTGGCAACCTAAATCACTGTTTGAAATCTTTCAAGATCATTAATATTTCCAAATGATAAAATGTAACATTAGTATTGTTGTCAGTCAGAAAGGAGAAAAATGAAAGCCTAGAGTTATATTTTATTAAACACATCTCCAAAGCAGACACCAGTGCTTTTTGAGTCAGATTCAATAAAATAATAGGTCATACCATGATTGTGCTAGCCATTGGCAGTCACCTCCACCAAATTACTTCATTCTTGAATTGGCTTTGCTCATGGTTTAGGTAAGTACGGAAGGTAAACAAAACATATATGTGAGTGAGTAGGCACAATAGGCAAGCCATGCAGACTGTTACCACTTCATGGAAGGTTCTGTTTGTTACATGCTTGATTTGTTAAAGTCCAACCATGGATGGGCAGGTGTTAAACACAACATCAAACCCTCAAGATTAGTCAGTCAAATCATAAATATTAAACAACGTAAAAACTTCCTGGTGAGTTCAGTATATGCCTGTACAAATTTTAGGTAATGTTTTTGAAAATTAGTAAAATTTAATGGAATGCAAGCCTGTCTGTCAAACAGAAGCACAACTCTACCAAACTGAGAAACAAGTATTATTTTGTAGGGGACCGATGGCTGATTTTAGACAAAATTTTCTTCTTCTATAAGTGTTTGAAGGGTGGGTGTCAGAAGGATGGAGCCAGGCACTTCTCAGTGTCATCTAGTGACAGGATGAGGGGCAATGGTTGTAAGCTGGAACATAGGAGGTTCCATATACATATGAGAAGGAACTTCTTCCCAGTGAGGGTGGCGGAGCAGTGGAACAGGCAGCCCAAGGAGGTTGTGGAGTCTCCTTCAATGGAGATGTTTAAGGCCTGCCTGAATATGTTCCTGTATGACTTGGTCTAGGTGATTGTACTGTGTCAGGGGGATTGGACTAGATGATCTTTCAAGGTCCCTTCTAATCCCTAATGATTCTATGATTCTATGATTCTGTGATGAGACAGACAGAGGAGGCTCAGGGGAGACCTTATTGCTGTCTACAACTACCTGAGGGGTGGTTGTGGCCAGGAGGAGGTTGCTCTCTTCTCTCAGACAGCCAGCACCAGAACAAGAGGACACAGCCTCAAGCTGCGCCAGGGGAAATTTAGGCTTGAGGTGAGGAGAAAATTCTTCACTGAGAGAGTCATTGGCCACTGGAATGGCCTGCCCAGGGAGGGGGTGGAGTCGCCATCCCTGGAGCTGTTCAAGGCAGGATTGGACGTGGCACTTGGTGCCATGGTCTAGCCTTGAGCTCTGTGGTGACAGGTTGGACTTGATGATCTATAAGGTCTCTTCCAACCTTGATAATACTGTGATACTGTGATACTGTGATATGTAAACAAACAACAATAATATCCTAGATATTACCAGAACTTATTTTACTGGAATTTTTTATTGTTTTCCATTTCTATTCTTTGAATATTGCTGTAGTAATACTTTTTTCCTAAACATATTAGAATTTCCTGAATCAAATCATAATGTTTTGCTCTGTGTGAATATGCTGATTTATTCAATAGACCCCCCTCCATGAAAATATCTAGTGGAAACATACAGGTAGGAACAGAGCACAAATGAGAAGTTATCACTATGTACTTGATTGATGGCCTGCTGCAAATTGTATGAGCTTCAACAAGGCCAGGTGCTGGGTCCTGTTTTTGGGCCACAACAACCCCATGTAATGTTACAGGCTGGGGGAAGAGTGGATAGAAAGCTGTCAGGCAGAAAGGAAGCTTGGGGTGCTAAACAGGCAGCCAAACATGAGCCAGCAGTGTGCCCAGGTGGTCAAAAAGACCAACAGCATTCTGGCCTGTATTAGAAACTGTGTTGAAAGCAGATTTAGGGAAGTGATCATGCCCTCTAACTTGGTGTTGGTGAGGCACTACCTCGAGTACTGTGTTCAGTTTTGGGCACGTCAGTTGAGGTGTAGAGGAGCAGTTGCAGAGAAGAGCAACTAGGCTGGTGAAAGGCCTGGACCACCAGCCTTACAAATAGCAGCTGAGGAAACTGGGTTTCTTTAGTTTGAAGGAGACTGAAAGGAGACCTTACAGGTCATTGTAGAGAGGTCGTTGTAGAGAGGTAGATGTTGGCCTCTTCTCACTAGTAAACAGTGATAGCACCAGAGGGAGCAGCCTAAAGCTGCGTCGAGGGAAGTTTAGGCTGAACATTAAGAAAACATGTTTTTCTCTGAGAGGATAGTAAAGCAGTGGAACTGGCTACTCAGGGAGGTGGTGGAGTCACCATCGCTTTATGTGTTTAAAAGTCATATAGATGAGGTGCTTAGAGATATGTTTTGGGGGTGCTAAAGCAAAGAGCAGGGTTAAAGGTTGGACTTGATGAACTTATACGTCTTTTCCAAACTAATGTTTTTGTGATTCTGTGGTGATTTATTTTTGTCATATTTTACTCTAATGTTCAGAGAAATAAAAATGTTTCATAACTGAGCTACAAACTCAGTGAGGCATTTGCATTTTAATTGTCCTGTGTTGTTTAAAAGCTGAATGATATTACAAAAATCTGAAATTTTAAATCACTAGCATTTTTGTCCATCTTTGTTGTGTTTGCACTGTCTCTGTATAGTAGTTGTTTAGGCTTAATGACTGAGGTAATGAAATAGAAGTGTCTTCCTATGTTTTTGCATGAAGACCACTATAAATACATTCTTTTTGCACTGTTTCTTTGGCTAATATTTTGGTGACATCTGTCATGTTCAGCAGGAAAGTTTAGTAGTGCTATAAGAAAACTTGAGAAGCTTAAAGCTCTGCAAGTAGGCCATTGGTTTGTATGAATCATGTCCCTGTTACAACAGACTGCCCTTGTCTGGCTGCTGAAAACATCTCTGGTCGAGCAACAGTGAAGTTGCTTGTGATGCTATGTAGTGATTCTAGATATTACATCCAAATACTAATAGTCATCATGAAATGTTCTTCAATGTTCAATCTCTTTGATCAAAAGTACATTGAGCAAGAAGCGATCTCTTCAAACTTCATCCTAGCAACAGCTTTTGGTTTTTAGTTGTATTCTATAACTTTAAGAGCTATTATCCTGCTTTCTGCTTGTGGAATGGACTTGTACGTTACGGATGTTTGTACTAACATTACTGAAGTTGTTTAAGACAGAAAGCCTCTTAATATGTGAAATAGATAATTGAATATTCATTTAATGAGCTAGCACTTCTTTCCTGAGATAAAACCATTAACTTTTACCTTGGTTTCACACGTAGCATCAGATTTTTTTATGTGACTTCTGTGAGTTTTATCTAAATAACAGAATCAGAATCATTGAGGTTGGAAAAGACCCTTGGGATCATCGAGTCCAACCATTAACCTTATTCTACAAGTAATATTAGTTAAACACAGTAACTAGTTTAATTAGCTAAATATATTTTTCTCTTGTGTGTATTTTGAGCATTGCTGGAATGGACTGAGGTGATTTATTTACTTCTGTGTCCATTTCATTCTGTAGCTATTTTAAATAGGAAAAAACAATGTGAAGATACTCTTTTGTGGATACCGATTTCTAAGTAGAGAAGCCAAGTAAAATGTATTTCATCAAAAATTCTTTTATCTTCCCACAAAACTTAAACAGATATGGCTTTTATGCCTACATTCAAATATGTTAGGCGTAACATATCAGTAGTTAATTAGTAATCTGTAATAAGATACTTTTCTAAGAATCTTATAGCAAAGCCTATAAAAAGATCCCAGAAACAATAAATATGTTTCCTTGTCTACTTTCAGTGAAATCCAGGAAATATGGGAATAAGTTTTCCATAAGCTCTCTAGATTTTTCAGTCAGTTCCAACATTTTTCCTATCCAGTTCCCACACATGAATATGCGAAAGTCTTGGATCTTCACAAGTGTACTTGTGGTTGACAAATCTCCATGGGTAACCTGTATAGGTGTTGATGTCAATGAGGAAATTGAGCCATGGTACCTAGGGGCAAGGATTCCTCCCTTTCATCACTCTCTGCCTCCATTGTGCATGGCTGGAGATGGTGCCTCTGAGACATGGAGATGTATGGGCTTCAGCTGTCTTTAGCATTTTGGCCAGATTGCCATTCCACCATTCCAGAACATTAGTCTCATAAGTAAAAAAACTCAAGCCCACTCAAATCAGCTTTCTCTTCTACCAGTCTTTCATGTGCTGTGAAGCTTCTGATGACTGCTTTATCTTGCAAATCCACTGAAATTGTTTATGTGACAAGTGATATGAATGTAATTGCAGTTAGACCATACTGTTAATTAAAATGTGAGGGTAAAGTACGTAAGCCAGACAGCACTACCTTCAAGAATTGCCAGACTAGGCCCAGCTATACACCCATAGACACAGGCTCTGGGCAACAGTATGAAATAAATGCCAGAATGTGTTTCATCTTTTTAATGACTATTAAGTAGTCAGTGAAGGGACGATGAAGAAGAAATAGATAGCGAGGACGAAATTGTAACTGCATCATAGTGGGGCAAAGGCTAACTTGATTACCCTGAAGATTCTCCAGCAGGACCATGAGGATATGTAGGCTCTGTAGCTCAGTTGCAAATCAGGTCTTCTTATTTCGTTGTTGTCAAATTGCCTACAACATCATTTATACATACATTTATATATATATATATATATATATATAAGGCTGAGGTACTTAATGCTTCCTTTGCCTCAGGCTTTAATAGTCAGTCTGGTCATCCTCCTGATACTCAGTTCCCTGAACTGGAAAATAGGGATGGAGACCAGACTGATCCCCTCATAATCCAGGAAGTGGTGACTAATGACTTTCTAGGCCAACTGGATACTCGCANGGGCTCAGTTTTGGTACTGGTCTTGTTTAATATCTTTATAAGTGATCTGGATGAGGGGATCGAGTGCACCCTCAGTAAATTTGCGGATGACACAAAATTGAGCACGAGTGTCAATATGCTGGAGGATAGGGAGGCTCTGCAGTGGGATCTGGATAGGCTGGAGCGATGGGCTGAGCTCAGTTGTATGAGGTTTAACAAGGCCAAGTGCCGGGACCTGCACTTTGGTCACAACAATGCCCAGCAACGCTACAGGCTTGGTGAGGAGTGGCTGGAGAGCTGCTTGGTGGAGAGGGACCTGGGGGTGCTGATTGATAGCCGCCTGAACATGAGCCAACAGTGTGCCCAAGTGGCCCAGAAGGCCAATGGCATCCTGGCCTGTATCAGAAATGGCGTGACCAGTAGGAGAAGGAAGGTGATTGTGCCCCCATAGTCGGCACTTGTGAAACTGCACCGCGAGTACTGTGTCCAGTTTTGGTCACCACAGTACAGGAAGGACATTGAGGTGCTGGAATGAGTCCAAAGAAGGGCTACCAAGTTGGTGAAGGGGCTGGAGGGCATGCCCTATGAGGAGAGGCTGATGGAGCTGGGGTTGTTTAGTGTGGAGAAGAGAAGACTGAGAGGGGACCTTTTTGCCCTTCACAACTATCTTAAAGGAGGTTGTAGCAAGGCTGGTGTTGGTCTCTTCTCTCCAATTAGTGATGATAGGCCAAGGGGAAATGGCCTCAAGTTGCATCAGGGGAGGTTTAGATTGGATGTTAGAAGGAAATTCTTTACTGAGAGGGTGGTTAGGTACTGGAATGGATTACCCAGGGAGGTGTATGGATTACCTGGAGGATGATAGTTGAGTCATCATCCCTGGATTTGTTTAGATGTCGCTTAGATGTAGTGGTGGGGTACATGGTTTAGGATTGGACTCAATGATCCCAATGGTCTTTTCTATCCTGAATGATTCTGTGATTCTGTGAAATATGAAAATGTTAGTTCTTTCCTTACCAGATGACTTTGCTTCTCTGTTACTGGATGTTGCCTATAAATAATTAACTGGACAAATAATCAACACATATTTATTATTTATCTGAAGAAAGTGACAAAGTTTTAGAAAACAAATCAAAAGGTCGAGTAGTATACTGAGGGTTTGCTCATACATTGGGATGAGTGGGTTTCTTAGGAAAGAAAACTATGCTTTTAGATCTGACACAGGTCATGATGTTCTTGTGTGGGGGCAGGAAATATGTCTATATAGATGTGAATATATTTGGCTCCTAGCATCATACTGACATTTAAGACTTAATTTTCTGTTTTGTAAGAGATGGGTTTCAGAGATTCTTCCTAACGGAGTCATTTAAAAACAATATATGATGTTAGAAAAGCTATAGTATTGTGGATTATGATTAACCTAGAAAATTATTTCTTATATCCACAGAAGTTGCATCAGCAATGTGGCTGTCCATGAGGGAAATAACTGTACCTGTAAATTTGCTGATATGATTGATTCTATATTAGGAAATTTTAATAGAACAGCTCCATTAGTCAGAAATGACTTTACCTCATCTTTGGCTGCGGAGTTAAGGAAGAAAATGTGTGCAGAGATGTACATGGCTGAAATGAGAATATAAATCTCTCAACTGCCTGATCCTGGACAGTATGAATTTCCCTTTAATTCCATCATGATTACTACTATGCACTTGCCCAGAGGCTGACGAATGCTGCTTTTCAAAGCAGCCATTCCATGCTATCATTAGTTGCTCAGGCTTTTGCTTAGTTTTTATTATTATAATATAAAGACCAGTTTGTCAAACTCTGACAATTATATGAATATGTAACTGCTAGTTTAAGCATCCTTAGGCACCTGTATTTGAAAATTACTCTAGGTAACCTTCTTCTCCTAAATTTAGCGTCTGTCTGTCAGTCTGAATAGTGCATGTTAATATAGCCCCTCAGACTGAGGAACTGACTGAAAATGTCCATTTAATTGTTACAAAAAATACTGCCAATACCCAGTTAAACAGATGCATTGAATAATTTAGCCTCAGAAATATGCAACCTTTGTTTGGGTGAGCACGTGTTTGTTTTTGATTGGAAAGCATGCTCTGTTCATGGACATGTTTGCTATGTGGTTCGAAATAATTGTATGTACTGAATGATTTTGTGATACATGCATGAAACATCTGCTCTGCTGTATCTTAGACTGTGACCTTTATACGCTGAAGCAGTGACTTATGCCAGGATGTTGTACAATTTGTGGAGACCTTGATGCTAATGAGATAAATTCATTTCCTTTCAGCATAACAACTGGTGTTTGGATGGTTGCAGGATAAGTCTCTCCTTTGAAATTTGCAGAATACTTCTAATTTAGTCATAACGTCATCATGAACAAGAATACCTGTAGTCAATATGGAAAAAGCAAAAGTGTGAGTAGAAGGTTTTCTTCTTAATGGTTTTATTTTTAATTACCAGTGTTCTTCCATATTACATATGTTTATGGTAGCCTTGCAAATATCACCTTCTAAGTATGACAGTAACTATCACAAAATCTTTGCTGGTTGTATGCTATTGTTGTATCTGTAACATTATAGAAAATAAGGGTTTGAGTGATTTTTTTTAATCGAGACATTATTTTTTCATAGCATGTTTTTTAGATATTATAAATGGTTATTTTTTTCCTTGAGCATTCATTGAAATGTAATCTATACATATGCCTATAATGTACTAAGTTGTAGATGTATGACCTTGCACTGGTTTTGTTGTCAGGGTTTGCACTCAGTTTAGTAGTGCATCTTTAAAATGCCATCTGTGCAATATTCCATAAGACCAATGAGAAAATACACTAAGATATATGTATGCATTTGGATGAGGCTTAGTTTTGTTTGTTTTCTGGTCTTTCCAGTGGTTTTTTATCCTTTGTATATATGTCTGCTGGTATCCAAGAGTACTACTGTAACACGGAGATTTGGATGCTGCTGTAGACTTTTCTGTCTTCCACTTGCTCATGGAATAATATTAATGTGTGGTATTATATTCCAATGGCTCTGCCTTACAGGCACCAACAAGAACTGAATGTTCCTTTCCAATATGCTACTGCTATGTTTAAACTGTTGAATATGTCCCTTCTCCTAATATACAAGGACACTTTATTTAAGTGCTTTGCTGAGTGGTAATAGAAAGTAAAGTTCTAGTGTGAATCTATAAGGACGCTGAACCAACTAGGAGAGAGGATACTGTTATACTTCCTTATTTTTTTCTGAGAGGCTGTCAGCTTGTACATAAACAGAGCTGACTTGAGAACATTCTAGGTCACCCTGGGTCTGGCTTTTCTATCTTTCTGTGAATATATTCCACCTTGATATGTGATGACATTGGGACTACTGTCTCTGCTATTCTGCCACTAACGCATTGGTGCGTCTGCTTCCTTCTCCTTCCTCTGCCTCGGTTTTCTGATCCAGTTGGGCTGGCTGTTGGACCAAAAGGATGATTTTAGATAACTTTATCCAGAACCGCTCAACTTCCTTTCTGTTCTCTGACGTACAAGAAGACAGCCCAGACATCTTTGGTCAGGTCTGATGTGGAGCTTCTTGAATGTGGCAGGCTTGGACAGGCTTGAGCATCTTGCTATTGGGAGTAGTTGCTTATTCTTAAGCTTATTCTTAAGAATTGAATTTAATAAAAATTCCTCTCTGTGTAGATAACATTTTGTTTCCTGTAATTTTACTGTACATACTATCAGCACACATATGTACAGCCATAGTGGAAAAGTGACAGAAATGTGATAAATTCATCATGGTGCCACAGTGGCATGTGGATCAAATAAACAGCCAATGTGTCTCAAAATCTTCCAGATAGGTATTCAGAGTGCTTAATAAATCTTCACCATAGTTTTCTTCCCTGCTGAGGAACTATATGAAGCATGAAGCTCTTCACAACATTTTATAAAGACTGCAAAGCATAATAGTTTAATATTAGCTGACCTAATGAGATTTAGACAAATTTGGGAGAAAGATCAGTATTGGTTTTTTGAATTAGTTTATACAGAATATATTAATCTTTATTAATTTAAAGGATCCTAATAAAACCGAGTACAAACATCCTAGCATATAGTTTGTGAAATTAAGTCTGAAAGTTGAATAATAATATTAAACATTCCAGGCCCTGAATGGAAACTTTTTAACTTACAAAACAAGCTTAATCACTTTTAATGATAAATCCTAGCACATCTTACTGTGTGACTTAATCGTAATCACCTGCAATTGTTTTTCTTTAAACTGGTTATGTCAGATATCTCCTACAGTTTGTCTGTTGTTTTAAATTGCAAAGTTTCATTCATGGTAGCATGCTGTTCAAGTAGTTTCTTGACTGATGCTTGTAGGATCAGAGGGGCACTATTTGAACAAAAGCAACTCTGAGGAAGTGTCTCATCACACTTGCTGAGTACAGAAAAATATTTCATATCATATGATAGCCAATCAAAATTTCCATTTTCTAACACCTCTTGGTTATAATTTGCATTGTCAAAGTTATCCAGGGTCTGCCAGAGAAATAATTTCATCAAAAGACCACCTAATGAATAAGTAAAAGTGTAATCAGTTACATGAATGATCTTAAAAGGAAAAACTGAATGAGGCCTTTATTTTTATTTCATAGGATGTTGTCAAGTAACTTTCAAAGAGGTTTTTAATTTTTAGGAAGCATGGTAATCAAAATCTTGGTTCAATGGTTTCAGATGTCTCTGAACATCTAACATGGAAGATGAACCTTCAGGTATGTGCAGACATTTTGGTTCTTTCACCAGAAGTAAAACCATGCGTCATGAATGAACTGAAGCTTAGTTTAACAGTGTAGAGTAACAGAAACTGCAGACAGACATTATTAATATTTCCATTATTTTTCTTCAGATATGTATATGAATTTTTAAGAAAAATAATCTGTAAGTGCTCTTCCAACTGAAATCATGTTCTTAATATTTAATTTTATACTTCCTCTAATAGAGTTTTTTTTTTTGTTGGTACTTCATGTCTTCTTCAATTGGTAGCATATGAAATTGTATTTAAAATAAGTGGTTTTGTAGTAGTCAGCTTGCTTTCACTCTTAGAGTATTCACTGAGCATGTATGCATATATGCCCTTTCAGTCTATGTGTACAGTTTGTTTAGGTGCTCCTAATCAGTTTTCATAGGTAGCTTTTGTGCCTTTAAATAATTTCCTCATAAATTCTTCCTTTCCCAAAAAAGTCTTATTTTTACTGTGTCTTAGAATATTTTATAGGTTTTACGGTTTTGGCTTGAATGACACACCATCTGGAATAGGATTCCCAGGGAGGTGGTTGGGTCACCATCCTTGGATGTGTTTAAAGATCATTTGGATGAGGTGTTGAGAGATCTGGTTTAGGGGTCAACTTGTAAGGTAGGGTAGATGGTTGATGATCCCAGGGGCCTTTTCCAGCCACAGTGATCCTGTTTTGTTCTGTTCTATTTCTGAAAAGGCAGATAAATGTCCTCCCCTCCCTCCCTTCCTTCTTTCTTTCCCACACTTCTCTCCAAGTTACTTCCGGCATAAAAGAGAGTTTTTACTACTGATTAATATTACGGAAATAGATTTTTTTAATAATAAAAACTTAACTTTATTATTTGTGGTTTAGAATGGCTTCATATTGTCACCAAAATCAGGAACAGAACTCCTTAACGCCAATGTAGCATTAAGAAGCAGACATTCTCTTTATTATGGCTGGACACAAGGGGGATATTTCCTCCAAACCTGTACCCACTAAAGCACTGGACAGCTTTATATGGGGACAAGACATATACATTTATTATATTTCTTGGAAATAACTATAATATTCGAGACTGAAAACGTAAATTCACCTAAGAATAGAGGAATTAAGAAAATGTAAGTCCGGTCTAAGAACACTGACTATCTGTGTACACCCAAGGTTTCATTCAAGAGTACAGTTGGCTCTTAAGTAGTGCTTGTAAGGATACTGCCTGTGTACTCCCAAGGCTTCTCTCTAAAGTACTAGTAGCCTTTAAGAATCACTTTAAGTGATACTATCTGTCTACATTCAAGGAACCTCTTCCATTCAGCATTCCTTACACACAAAAGATAATTTGGATTTCTTTTCTTAGATACCACTCACAACAATATTATTTTCATAACTGGATAAACAAGTTTTACAAATTTCAACATAATTTGTTATGAAAAAGCAAGAAGAACTGCATTATTATTTTTATTTTAAAAATAAAGCTTTCATCCTGTCTTCAGGTAAATTAACACAGAGGGGATTCAGGAGTAGGAAAAAAATTACAGTCACAAGATTTGATCAGCTTTTTAATTTGAAAGAACTAGAAAAGCCTAAACATATGGGATTAGTTTGAATTTATAAATGTGTTACATGTAAGAGGTGTATTTTGAACAGCTGTAATGCTGGACACTAGCAGGAGTCAAAATGTGTCTCTTGTTCTATGATCAAAACTTTAAAAACAAGGTTGTGGCTACTGCTGTTATCAAATGATGCTGAATCTCAAAAGGGAAGGCTGAGAAATTGCAGCAAAGCTTCTAAGTGCTGAGCTGCATGCAGAAGTTGGGAGAGATGCTGAGTAGGGTGAGGTGAAGGTAGGAGGTGGTAGAACTCCTGCAAATGCAAAGCAAACACTGAGCATTCATAGATATGAAGGTGGAGAGCTATTTTCAAACAGCTGACTCACTGAAATGTTTTCTTTCAAAGTACTTAGGGCTAGGTTGTCACAACCTTTGCTTACGATGTGGGGGAGTGAAGAGGAAGCTAAAGACTTCCCTATTCCTATGCTCATTTTTGCTTAGATTATGACTCACAAAAATGACAAGAGCTAGAAGCTCTTTGTCTGCCACTTCTGTAAACAAATGATCAGGGAGAGGGGATGTCACCCTATCTGGCCAAATCCAGTATTCTCGCCTCTGCTCACTGGCTGGAAATGCTGTTCAGTGATAGAATACTATACATGATACACTGATAACACACTCTAGACCAAAGAATAGAGCAATGTGATTTTCCACAGACCAAGTGAAGGAATTGCAAATCAGTTCACTTTCTGGCTGTTTTCTGTCACAGTGCAGTTCTGTCAGACAGGAATCCTTGCTTTAGGTCAATAGCTATCAGTAACCAATTCGTCAACAGTATGAGAAGTTTGTGGTGTTCCAGAAACATTTTTCATAATAAATTTACATTACTTCGAAATAAATTGATTTTTCTCTCATTGCCAATTCTGAGGTCCATTTGTTAGCTGATAGAAAGACATTTAGAGGCAGAAAGATTGGACTAACCATTCCTTATTAATGGAAGGCAATTATGTTTTCTTGCCGCCTTCTACCCCTCCATCTGTAAGCTGCAAAAGGAGGGATAGAAAAGACAAAGGTGGGGCACAGCTAAAGGGCAAATTGTTATACATTCAGTGGTGCTACTTTTCCTTTAATGTCAGTTAATGTGATTGCCTGGTGGAATTCACCTAAGCAAAGCAGCAGTTGATGCACAGGAAATACCTGAAGACAGAATAAGTAGCACCTGGAGCAATGCAAACCCTTTCTGGATGTTGTCTAACATTCATTCTACTGAGGTTAGTAACATATGTCTTTGGTGAGCGTCCAGTCTGAGAAAGAATTGTTCAGTTTTATACCTAATAAATTAGGTATCAACTTCCTTTAATATGCATTGTTCATTTTTATTTTTTAAATTTATTTACTTTATTCACATATGTGCGTTTGGCAATTCCCCCTTAGTTGTGGGATTATGCTTTGGAGCATTAGCTGGAACATCCAAGAAAGACTGGAGAATGGAAGACGGAAAGGAAAAACATCCATGATGAGTGGCAGGAAACATGTTTGCAATGGCTTTGTCAGTAGTACACTAATATCTTCCTGCTATAGAGTGTGGATGTTCCAACTCATGTTTCCTGCCACTCTATCCCGCTCAGATCTCAAAATCTGTCCTCCATGTGTTCCTTCTTTCTGCCTCTGGTATTTTTGACATAAGTGCACATGCTTTTGTCATGACTGGGGCTTTTTTTGGCAAGTCCTTTCCTAGTTCACTCCTGCCTACTAAATTCCAGCCTTTTTGAGGCGAGTCATATTGCCTTATCTGAAGTCTAGGCAGTACTTAAATGTTTATGGCTTTAGAATATGAAAACTTGAAAATATTGCCATCTATTTGCTAACGGATGGACATAGCAAGCCTAACCTGTAAACTCAATATCCAAAATTATGCAGATATAAATAAATAAGCTGTGGGTCAATAACATTTGGTTTAAGTTATATCAACAGAAAAATTCTATTGATAGTTCAGTGGGTCTGGCAGAGAATTTCACAGCTCTGGTAGAACAACAAAATCTTGAAGTGTAGCTGAGTTCCTGAACATTTTTGTCACTGGCATCTTTTGTCTCTACTTTTCCTGTTCAAGGATAATTGTTTGCATGCGAGTCTATACCTTCCTGGCAGTACAGATTGCTTTTATACTTCTGACTCTTCCTACTCAGTGCTGGAATTTAGGCCATCTTAGAGAGGCTCGGTAGATCATTCAGATCCTGTTTCAAGGGAAAGGCTTGGAGGCCTCAGATGGTTGTGTCAGAATTAGAGCTACTTCTGTGTTTTACTGCTTGCTGATTGCCCAGCACAGCAGCTCTCCTCTGAAACCAGCTCCAGGCTGCTTGTTTTTGCTGTCTGAGAGAAACTGTTCTCACCTATGCAATCATTTACTACAGTAATACAATACAATTAAAGGAACCTGAAGATCACACTGTACGTCATATCATATGTAAGACAGATTGAAAAGACAAGGCAAAGAAATTAGATAAAAATGATTGAGGGTGTGGAATAGATGAATTAGAAGCAAAGACCATACCAGAGAACAAAACGTGAGACATTTCACATAACAGTGAAGAAGGCTGGTGGTCAGGGGACAAGTAGAGAAAAAGCATGAAGGTGGTGGATAACGTAATTAAAACATAGCAGTGTTAGACAGTCAGACAACTTAGTTTCTCCAACTTTTTTTTCCAACTTACTTATTACTGTGTATGTCCAGTCCACAAGTGAGTTTCTCCATACTGCTAACTCTTCTATTAATATGAAATCTTTTAGGCTCTTCAGTTTGCGATCACTGCATCTTTTGATTCCTAATTTCAGACCAAATTTTATAGTGTGGGCTAAGAGAAGGCTAACTAATGCTGATAGAATGAGAAACACATAAGGCAAATGAGAATGTTATTGATGCCCACTATATATATGAAAGGAAATGAAATATTGTGTAATTCCTTTCCTAAAGTGCATTCTTTTCCTACTTATCTTTCACTTGACATTTTAAATTGCAGGTTGTCATGGTCAATATTTCTGCATCTGTCAGAATGCTGGCAATAGTTAGGACAACTGGTTCTCCAGCATGAATTTGTTCTTGGCATATTTGAAATATAAATATTAAATAATTTAAATAAAATATACAAATGTCAGGCTTTCAGAAGCACAATAGATGTAAATGCCAAGAGTACTAAATAGTGGTAAGAAGCAGTTGCATGGAGGATATCTGTAGAGGAAAAAATAGTGTAGTCAGTGGTAGAATAATTTGTCAGATTTTTTTGTTGAAAAGTGAAATAGTTTTGTGTAAGTTGTTATGGAAAAGCATAGCTAATTCTCTGACAAGGATGACTGTTCTTTGGACAATGACAGGAGAAATGAAGAATTTGAAAAAATGTGAGTAAGAGGGGAGTACTATTAAAGTCTGAGTAGTCTCATTGGAGCAGTAAATTTGAGAATTAGGATTGTCTCTGAACTGTTCTGTTATTGGAGTTTAATGATTTATATTGTGTACCTTTAGCAGTAGCTTCAGAAACAGCTGTGACTGTATGTGAAAAATGAGAGGTTTTTTCTTATATACCATACACTTTTCATCCCTTGTGACACACTGAATATATGCCGTCTTCTACCTTTGTAAGCATACATGTCTGCACACATAGGTATACAGTCTAGAAAGGCATAAAAAATATGCTATGAATTAAAAACAGTGTTTTTCCTTAACAATAAAATCCCATGATCAGCTTTCCTTTAATGAATTCAGAAAATAATTTCATAGAAATTTCACAGAATGGCTTAGGAAATCATCTAGTGGCTTTAGGAAAATCATTGTCATTAGGAAATAATCTCAGAGATCGTCTAGTTCCAACCTCCCTTCCATAGGTAGGGACACTTCTTGCTGGACCCGGTTGCCCAGAGCCCCATCCGACTTGGCCATGGACACTTCTGGGGTAGAGGCATCCACAGCTTCCCTGGGCAACCTGTTCCAGTGTGACACTGCTCTCATAGTGAGGAATTTTGTGCTAAGATGTAATCTAAATCTATGTTCTTTTCAGTTTGAAACTGTTGCCCCCTGTCTTATCGCTAGGTGCCCTAGCTCCTCTCCAATGTTCCTGTAGTCTCTTCTTATGTACTGGTACCCACTAAATTAAAGAAATACAGCTTAAATGAGATGGCCCAGTGAAAAGTGAGTGTCTATCTTTTTGGTAGCCAGTGCACAGTAATAAGGTCCCCCCTATTCTTGTCTTCTCAAGGCTGAACAAAGCAGCTCTCTCAGCCTTTCCTCATGCGGGAGGTCTTCTAGTCCTTTGATACTTCTCAGCACGCTTCTCTAGAACTTCTGCAGCTTGTTCACATGTTTTTTGTATAGCAGGGACCAAATGATAATGACTTCTTTGGCTGTGATGGTGGTGCCCTTGTTAATGCAGCTCAGTATCCTGTTTACTTTTTTTGACACCGCAGCATGCTGTTCAATTTTGTTGAGCCTGCCGTCCATCAAGTTGCCCAGATTAGAGCTACTCTCCACCCCAGTGGATCCCAGTCTGAGCTGCTTTTGAGGGTTGTGTAATCCCAGTTGCAAGATCTTACACTTGTCCCCACTGAACTTCATCAAGTTCCTGCTAGCCCACTCTTCCAGTCTGTCTCAGTCTTTCTGAAGGGCCGCTGTCCCTTCTGGACTGTTAACTTCTCCACATGTTTTTATGTCATTCACAAACTTTATCAAGGTGCTCTTGATCCCTATATCCAGATCCGTAGTGTTTCTATGATTCTACAACAAGGGTAAGTGTAGTCCTGCATCTGGGCAAGAACAACCCCAGGTACCAGTATAGGCTGGGGACTGACCTTTTGGAGAGTAGTTTAGGAGCAAAGGATGTGCGGTTCTGGTGGACAGCAGGATGAGCATGAGCCAGCAGTGTGCTCTTGGGTCCAAGAGGACCAAGGGCATCCTGGGGTGGATCAGAAGAGGGGTGGTTATCAGATCAAGAGCAGTTCTCCCCCTCTACTCTGCCCTGGTGAGACCACANATGATTCTATGATCATTCGTAAATATATTAAACAGTGCTGGCCCCAATACAGATCCTTGGAGATCCCTCTTGTAATTGATTGCCAGTTAGAGAAGGAACTATTTACTACCATCCTCTGGGTATATCCTGTCAGACAGTTCCCTGCTCAATTCGCTTGTCAACTTGTTTAAGTCGCAGTGTGTCAGTTTCTCAAAGAAGATGCCATGGGAGACTATGTCAAAAACATTGGAGATTTGCAGGTAGACAATGTCTAGCTGGTCCTGCTCTGGCAGGGGGATTGGACTAGATGCTCTTCCGAGGTCCCTTCCAATCCCTGATGTTCTGTGATTCTGTGAATTTTTTAATGTCCACTGCTCACCCTGTATCAACTGGACAGGTTACTGTGTCATAGAAATTGATCAAATTTGTCAAGCAGGATCTGGCCCTGATGAATTCACATTGGCTTTTCCAAATCACATGCTTCTGTTTAATTGTGATAATCCCCAGGAGGATTCAGTCCATGACTTTCCCAGGGATTGAAGTTAGGCTAATATGTCTATAATTACCTGGGTCCTTCTTGGAACCCGTCTTGTAGATAGGGGTGACTTTAGCCTTCTTCCAGTCTTCAGGCTTATCTCCCAATCTCTGTGACTTCTCAAAGATTATGGACAGCATTTTCACAACTGAATCAGCCGGCTCTCTTAACATCCTTGGGTGGATGACATCCAGATCCATTGATTTGTATGGGTCAAGCTCTTATAATAGTTAACTCACCAACTCTTCCTTCATTGATGACATGTCTGTGTCTGTTTCAGCCTGAATTTTTGTTGCAGTGCTCTGGGACCCAACAGTGGTAAAGAGTAGCACTGTTGGTGAGGAAGTGAGATGGAAAGGTGAGGAAGGTATTGAAAACCTCTGTCTTTTCTTGTGTAACGGGCCAATATTTACCTTCAGTTTCTGCTTGGTGTTGATGCATCTGTAAATACATCTTTCTTGAAGTTTCTAATGTTTCTGGCCAATTTCAGGTCAAGCTGGGCTTTTGCTTTCCTAAAGGCTTCTCTGCATGCCCTGGCAATGCCCTTGTAATTTCAAATATGTAAGGCTCCATTTTTCCATTTCTAGTATATTTTCCTTCTCAATCAGAGCAGACGCAGAAGTTCACAATTAAGCCAAAGGTGTTTTCTGCTTCACCTGTTTCCCTTGCCTTTAGAGGAGATGAATTGGTTTTGTGTTTATGAAAATCTCTCAGCACTCATTAGCTCCTTTATGCTTTATAGGAGTTTCCTATGGAATCCCTTCAAGCTGGGCTCTAAGGAAGTTGAACTTTGCTCTTCTGAAGTCTAAAGCTTTTGTTTCGGAACTAACTTTCAGCATGTTTAGCAGTATCTCAAACTCCATGCTATTGTATTCATCACAGCCAAGGTTGTCATTAATTGAGATATTACAGAGTATGTTTCCTTGGTTAGTAAGCAGCAAGTACAGCAGTGCCTTAGCTCAGCAACCTGAGTTTGCTTACTGTATGTAGCAGCACAGATGAAACCACTGCAGACTTTACTCCTGTCTGCAAGTGAGCAGAGAACCTGCATGAACTGTAGAATTCTGAGTAGATGCTTCTGATGGCTGGAGGTAATATCTGTGAAAGCGTTTCAGGTTCTTTAACCTGTGTGGTTAAACAGGGAGCTGCTGGGCAAACTGAAGAAGAAGAAGAAAGCCTATAGGTCATGGAAGGAGGGGATGACCACTTGAAGTGCTTATAAGGCTCTGGTGAGAAAATGTGGGGATGCAACAAGGAAAGCCATGGCATTCTTGGAATTAAACTTTGCAAGAGAGGTCAAGGGCAACAAAAAGGGCTTCTCAAATACATTGCAGGTAAAACTAAAACTAGAGGCAACATAGGTCCCCTGCTGAATGAGATGGGTGCCCTGGAGACAGAGGATACAGAGAAAGCAGAGCTACTGAACACCTTCTTTGCCTCTGTCTACATTTCTGTGTCTACATTTCAAATCTTAAGTGAACTGTTGAAAATTAAGCTTACAGGCAGTCCTGTGTAATTCCTTAGGTAAACACTTCACTGAATTCTTTGCATACAAAGTCTGAAACTTTAGACAAAGACTACCACATCCTGTCTACATTCTGTTCACTGCATGTGCTTTATAAATAATGTCACTTAATAGTCAAGTTCCATCTGTTTCTGGGCCAGAATATGGCATACCATTGATTTCCCAGCAGGGATCCATATCTGCATTACATGACACATGCTGAGACCTAGATATTGCTTAGTAATAATTGTCTCTGAATGGTGGCATAAGAACAAATGAACTGCCATGGGAGGGAAAAACTTTACACATGGATACTGAGGAAAAATTTTAATCAAATTGTTATGTATCTGCAAGCATCTGGCCTTTCATTGCTTTGCTTCAGGACATAAAAAGATGTAAGTTTTCTTAGTATCTTTAAAAACTTCCTTCAAGAAGCAATTTTTAATTGTTACTCACTGGAACAATCTAGACAGTAAAGGCTCAAGTCTCAAGGGGTTTGTGATATAGTTTTCAAAATAAAACAATCTTCTCAGTTCAAATAATCTTACTTAATAATCCTCTCCTGATATAGCAAATTGACTTTTTGCATTCATCTTTTGAAATGGCAGCTCTTTTGCTCCTGGAATGGGTTGTTTCAGAGAAGGAGACAAACTACATTGGAAAACATGATTGCATAAATCATGTTTTGTAGACAATGTGTGATTTTCTAATAAGAGCTGCATCAGAAGCTGTGGAGGTGTCCATCACAAAATTAATATGTTATGGCTGTACTTGGTCCTTTCTGTAAGATACTTCAAAGGGTCTTCTGGCATCTCACCCTGCCTGTTAGATATCATTCAATCTACGTTCAGAAGCAGTTTAAAATACCAACTCAAGCCACACCTCAGCCTCCTAACTAAACAAACCTAGTTTCCTCAGATGCTCCTCACAAGACCTGTCCTCCAGGCATTTCATTTGTTGCCCTTCTTTGGACATGCTCCACCATCTCTATGTCCTTCTTGTATTCCGGTGCCCAAATATGAGTGCAATACTTGAGATGAGGCCTCACCAGTGCTGAGTACAAGGGGACAATCACTTCTTTAGACCTGCTGACCACAGTATTTCTGATGCAGGCCAGGATGGCATTTGCCCTCTTGGCCACTTGGGCACACAACTGGTTGTCAATGAGCATTACCAGTTCCTTTTCCACTGAGCAGTTCTCCAGCAACTCTCCCCCAGTCCTGTAGCATTAGCACGGAGTTGTTGTGTCTGAAGTGTAGGGCAAATAATTTTGTCTTGTTAAACCTCATGCAACTGATTTTGGCCCATGGATCCAGCCTATCCTGGTCCCAACCCCTGAGCAGATCAACACACCCATACAACTTGGTGTAATCTGCAAACTTCCTGAGATAGCATTCAATCCTCTTATCCAAAACTGGATGAACTGGAACACTTCAACATGGTGTTGAAGCTTTTAAACATGGTCATAACAACCATCATAATTACCTCTGTAGAAATAGTATTTTCCAAACTGTCCCGTGGTAATTTGTGTAGTGATGTAACTCAAGTTGACCATTTGTATTTCCTTAAACAATCATCAAATCAGAAGTGTTATCAGAACTCTTGCTATTTTACGAGCATCTGCAATTTTCATGATTGCTGCTTACTTTTCATCTGCACTTTGATACAAAGATTTATTAAAGTAGTTACAATAACAGTCAACAGATGTGATCTATTCAACTACAAAACAGCACTTTGAGATCCCTCTGTGGATCAACAGAAATTAGAACAATTACATTTCTGTAATTTATTTCAATTAGTTTGTGCACCAAATTTAGTGAATCGTTGTTGTCTTGCAACCTTTCAGTAGCTAGTAACATGGGAATTCCCAACAACATATACCTACAACCTTTGCAAAAAGTGAAAAACCTGCCTTTTTCTAATGTCCTACTGGCAATATTTTAAATTTCAGTTTTATTGAAATAAATAATCCACAGTGCTGTGCTCTTGCATGCATTGTTAGCAGTAGAGGTGGAGAATGGAGCCTGTAAAATTTATATATTGCCATGGCAAAGGTAGCACACAATGAATGAAGTGTGACTTGCATAATACCCTGGGAAAGCAAACTGCCACATTACTATTGTTTCTGTTGCAAGAAACTAACTTTGACTGAGTATGTCTTAAATATTAACTTGTTTTCTTCAACTATAGTATTTTGTATTTGTAAAAAAGTGTGTGCAGATGGAAAGGGAGAGAAACTCGGATTTTAGAATGAAATATATGTTAATTAATTAGCTTGTGCTCACCATAATGTCATTTACTGAGTTGCTGCTTAATGGACTTTATCAGTCAGCAGAAAAGTCAAGATAAAATGTGATGCAAATTAGGGAATAAATTTATCTGATATTTCTTTCCTAATCATGCCTTTCTCACCCTCTCTGCAGTGTTCACATGTCCTAGCTCTCTTTTAAATTCTGTTTTTGTTAAACGTATGTTCTTTTTTCTGTAACTCTACATAACATTCATACACCTGCTCCAGTTTCCATTTGAGGCTGTGTTTTAACTTTAGCTTCTCCTCTGGCTGTGCTTCTCCATGAAAAATCCCTCTAAATGGTAAATGCAAACAAACACTCCACAGACTTCACTGTATTATTCAAGGAATAATAAAGAAGGCATGGAAACAGTAGTGAGTCTGGGAGATGGAACAATATTTTGTCTTCAAGAGCACTGAAAAATAGCTGTGATGCATAAACTGAAAATATACATACGGTACAATTCACTCATCACATTATCACTAACGAAAACCAAGAACACCTAACTGTGACGTAAATGAAATACAGTTGAAAATACCAAAATACTATTTCACAAAGCTAAAAGCAAAAATAAATATTATTTTTACACCTTGAGGGTCTGCCAAAGAAAGCCTTCAGGCTTCAGTATACTGTGAGTTAAAATATGTTTAAAATTGCTTTATTGCTTCTGTCAATGGCCTGGTAAGGTACTTTAGTTGGCATTTTAAAAGGGAGCAGTTTGTGACAAAGAATGTATATTTTATGTGGCCTTGAAAACTTCTATATGGCTTTGCAGACATGTCTTTGCTGGGACTGCGAAGTTTTAGAAACCCAGAATCTTATTTTTAAAAGGACTGAAATACTATTTTTCTAATGTTTGTTCCTGATTCTGGTGATCAGAAGATAAACAACTGAACACACAAACTACTTTTGTACGGTGGATACAAACTTGATGCCAAGAAGGTGGTGTCCTTTCCATACTTACTTTTGGTTATTTAGAATTTTTAATTGCTGTACTTTAATGAAAATTAATTTCTACTTGTTGGCTTTCAGCCAAGTGAAGTTTCAGGCAAATAAGTCTACATGATACAACAAGTAGTGCTAAAGGGAAAATGTAGAGCAGTTGTAATGCTGTCTATGCGTTACCTCCTACCCACCCATACCACTTCTCTCAGGGCCTTAAAATAAACATGATACAAAAGTGTTTTCTGAGCTGAAATGATTAAGGGAAGTAACTGTAAAATTTGCCTTAACTGGAGTGGATGGGAAATTTTTGTGTTACAACTCAGGCGAAAACTGTGGGTGTTACAACTCAGAGGAATAAGTAGTAAGAATTTGCTTACACAAATCACAGCAAGCAATGCTTCTGTGTCCTTCCTTACACAGCACTCTATCACAAATACACAGTGTTAATAAAATTCAAAGTCTACTTCTAATGTAAGAATTCCTTCCTGGGTGATATTGAAACAAATGTATGTTGTTTAGTTGGTGATCAGAATGTTACAAGGCTGCCCTATGGGATGATTTTGTAGGAAGGTCTTTAGTTTGTTGGCTGGGTTAGTAAATAGGAGAGGGGAAGTGCAAAGACTGAAACAAGCTGTATTTCTCTCATTCATGCAGCACTGAAAAGTGCAAGCTTTTCAAAGAACCAGAACACAATCTAGGAAGTTGTGTCTAGGAAGCAAAATCAGTAAATGAAAGAAACATATTATTATTATATTATATTATAGCACATGATAATCAGACGAGTGGGAGAAGATGTTGGGACTTCTTATTGAAATATAAATACAAAATCAACAGCTAAAAGAGTTGGTTATATGAAAACAACAATCTAAAAAATGAAAATTCATTTGTAACCTCAGGACATCTGGATCTGAGGCTGTTGACATTCCCCTGCTGGAGTAAAAAAGTGGATTTTGCTTATTGTTACATAATGTTTTTAGGGAACCTTGCCTTAAAACTTTAAACTGTGTGTAAGTGGATCTGTGATATTTTCTAACTGATTAATTTATGGAAGCTTACATACTACTACTAAAGTAGTCTTAAATTTTGGAAAAGGACACATTTATTTCAATTATGGGATTGAGTTTATGTAGTGTGGGTTGCAAAGCAGGTGCAAATTTTGTCAACAGGAAGTGTTGCTCTGGACAGAGATAAGCAACTTAGATTGAGCTCTGCAATAAGGCACTAAAAATACGTGTCCAGATCTTTCACATTTTTATCTCTTAAGTCCGTCAAAACCATCCATCAATCTGCCTCCTTTCTCCACAGTAATATTTATTTTGTTTCAAAATGTACCTTAGAATAACAATCTCTAAAAAACAGGTAATTTTGTGATGTTATTGTATGAAATCAACGGATGGAAGCTGGATTATATTTATAAGCACTTTTATTTGTTGGCTGTGAGAAATTACATGGTAACAGTTAATTGCCTGATTCTCACCTGAGTACAGCATGGTTAGGGGATGTTCCTGTGTAAATTAAATTTAATTTAAATCATTACATCTCTGCAGCACTCTGTGTAATGCCAGAAATCTGCTCCTCAGTGTTCCTGAAGACTCAGAACTCAAGCACTAAATATATGTTTAAGAGCTGCAGACAATTTTATAAGCAAACACAAAGAATGTGGATTGTAATGAAGCTCAAAAGTAGACACATATGTATTTATGCCTACTGTCACAGGATTGTATTCATTCTCACTCAATATCATTGTACCAGCCATGGTAGCTTATTTTTTTTTCATGTAGTATTTCTATAGTCAAAGATCTATCTATGATTAAGGAGATCTGTGTCAGTGGAATGGAAAGCATTGAGGGGAATGACTAGGATTATAAGGGATTCCACAGTTTAGATGAAGAGGCTTACCTTTTGGAATCATAACACAGTTTATACTGGCTGCTTCAGGGGAAAACAAGTTAAATAAATAAATTAGAATTTTTTGAATGAAATAGCTTATTGTTATCTTAAAGATGGTTAGAGTAAATTGGTTTTGCTGCTTTGAAACAAAAGGTACTGAACTTAAACACGTACAGGATGGGACATTATGATCCCATAATTCAGGTCTCATTTTATTTTATTTTTTGAAAGAGGAGAAGAATCTAAGGTAATAGTGACAAGACATATGACCTAATTCTGTCCCCTCTTCAAACCAATTTTTTTATTTTTAGGATTTTTAATACTTGCAGAAAGTAATTTATTGTGGAATTTATCTGGATATTTGGTTTTCAGAGGAGGCCTTCTTTGTGTCCAGCACATTTGCAGGTCCTCGGATAAATTGCTGATATGCCATTGCCATATTCAGCATATGCTGCACCTTTCCCTGCTTGACCATCTTTTATTAAAGGTGATAGGTAATGAGGTCTGAAAATAATCGAGGTTTTTTTGTTGATACAGAAGGACACTTCAACTGCCTTGCAAATGAAAGCAGTTGACATTTAGGTGTGTTCTGTTTTTTCATTTGTTTCATTATTTAATTAATGATAACTTTCTAAGTGCGTAAGAAATTTCCTTTTTTCACCGTGGCATGTAGTAAAAAACAGACTTCAGTTTTTTTCCTTTTTCTTTTAATTAAAACTTCAATGTATAAAATAACTGGAAAACAATCTGAAAGGGTTAAGTTATATTCAGAAAAGACAATTATAAAGTGGTATGTATCTGTGTTTAGACAAGACTTAAAAATTATATATCATATTAATTGAGTGGTACATATGCAGTTGTCTATGAGAAACTGCAGCACAGGTTAGATTTTTGTAAACTCAGTGCTAGGCTGAACAGATGGGACTATTAGTCTTTTCCTTTTCACTGCTGACATCAAAGAATAAAGATGTTATTTCTTATGTACAAAATGGACAATCTGTGACCATTGAACCTTGTGTAGTTAGCAAAAGCTTGCTAAAATGACAAATCTAAATTGTCATTTGATTCTGACAGTTTATTCACTGGTGCTATAAGACTTATGAAACAGCATGGTTTCAATCCTGCAGTGTGCATTGCATGCATTGCAGTTGATTATATACTTTTGCTATAATACTTTTATTGTACAAATACTATTATCAAACAATTTAATATAGATATGCTGTAGTTTTGAGTTTTGCTCCATTGCCTCAGAAATATGGATCTGTATACATCTAAAGAGAGATTCCCTGGGAATTCTACTAATGTGTACTCATATGTCCACTAACATATCCTTCAATGAAAAGATCACTTTGCAAAAGTGGCCATGTTTTCACAGACTCATGGACTGAATCCTTCTATTCCAGCCCATGAACTCACCACAAAATGGAAGTAATGAAAAGAATATAATTTGTGCCCCAAACTCTTTCACCAAACACCCTAAGGCCTTGAAGTCTTTCTTCATTCCCCTCAGGCTACGCAATACAGCCTCCTACACACCTGCCTGGAAGATCAGCAGTGGGTAATAGTCAGCTCACCAGGTTAGGGAGCATCCTACGAATAGCCCTGATTCAGGCTCCAGGTAGACAGCAAAATTCCTGTTATGAGGGTCAATTCTGCATATTAGGCTCTCAGTTCCCTTCAGGACTGAGTCTCCAATAACTACTACCCTTCTCTTCTTCTTTGTGGAGGAAGTTGTCATATTACTGGAAGACCTCTCCAATTTATTCAACCATGCTAGGACCTCCAGAATACTTTTCCTATCCTCTACATCCTTATTAGACCGGCTGTCTTCCAGGAATGGCTCATATCTATTTCTCAGTGGCAACTCAGGAGATGAGGTGGGCAAGAGTTGTGCTCACCTTCTGCCATGACCCTGCACTTGGCTCCACTCACCCCTTCTGAGAAGTGAAGGATACAGGGCCCTTTGATTCTGGCTCTTATTTGGCTGTTGTCTAGAATACAGAGCCTGGCTCCACCAGTCTACCTCTATTTCAGCCTCTGTAATGCTCCTGAGCCTTTCTACTTCCACTTGTAACTTTTGAACCTCATCTTGCAGCTGTGCTGCTCAGTTAAGCAGAAAATCTACCTGCTCGCACTATACACAGCCTGGGAAAAGTGAGAGACTGTTGCATTCACTGCAGCCTGTCACCTGCACAGTCTCATATTGCTGGGGGACCTCTGTTTGGGTTCCCACACCCATGTGTAGTGAAGGTAACTGTAGCCTGGTCTGCCTCTGCTGCTGAGTTGACACCTCTGAACAAGACTTCTAGTTTCACCCCATTTAAAGATCTTGGTTTTTTAAATTTTTTTGATTGAATTTTTGGTTGAAATGGTATTATTCTTTACTCAGCACAAGGCTTAGACTGGCAGGTGGTATTAAGTGTTTCATGTAGAGCTGTCATATAGCTGAGACTTAAGTGTTTACCTGAAATCTGAGAAAGACTTGGTTTGAAATTTGACCACTTGAAATTTGTCTGATCATGCAAGGCATTCTCTTGGACTGCCTTCCCCAAAGCAGAGTCAACATTGTGTAAAGGATTAGGAACACCAGTGAGTGACAAAAATGAAAAATACTTGTGTGTAGGGTATATACTATAGATACTGTTATAGGTAAATTTATACTGCGACTTAAAAACAAGCTATATTTCAAAAACACTTAATTCATGTCAGAGTTGGGATCAGCATAATGATGTACAATTGTCAAAATATCACAATATTGAGATATTTGGGAGCCCACAAACTGAGGACACAGGAACAACAGGAATTGGCTGAACAGGTGTCTTCTTTAAATAGGTTATCACAGAGGCACTGATAGGCTCATCTTAGCCAGACACAGGTCTTACATGGACCAGTTAGCAATCCCTTCCCCCTCTACAGAACCCACACCTCCCAGGCTAAAACCACCAAAATCACCTATCTGCAATAGAACCAGTGCCACCAGAAATGTACACAAGGTCTTAGTAATTGGAGACTCCTTGAAGAAAGGAATCATAGTGCTCATTTGTTGCACACACAGAATCTCTAGAGGTTTGCTGCCTGCCAAGAGCTCACAGCCCTAATGTCATGGAGACTGCTGAGCCTTTTAAAGCCTGTATACTGTTCCAAGTAGGATCAAATGATAGTGTAATGAGGTGACTCAGAAATATGGAAAGATACTCTTTTCCCCTCAGCAGAGCACAAGTGGTGTTTTTCACCATCTCAGTCAGAAAAAGGGGGCTTGAGAAAGGAGACAAAGTGAACAGAGGAATAACTGTCTGTATAGCTAGTGCCATGCACAAGATCTCAGCTTGTATGGTCTTGGACATACCTTTGAGAAACTGGGCCTGTTGACACCTTACAAGTGTGAGCCAAAGTGCCATGGGCAATAAGTTGTCTGAACTTACAAACACACTTTTAAACAAGATTTGGTGATTGACGAGAAGCTCAACATTTAGCTGACAGTATGCTCACGCAGCCCAGAAAGCCAACCACATCCCAGCCTGCATCAATAGTAGTGTGGCCAGTAGAGCAAGAGAGGTGATTCTGTTTATTCTGCTCTTGTGAGACACCACCTCAACTACAGCATGCAGTTCTGGTGTCCCCAACATAAGAAGAACATAGAACTGTTGGAACAAATCCAGAGGAGGGCCACAAGGATAATCAGACAGCTGGAGCACTTTTCTATGAGGATAGGCTGAGGGAGATAGGAATGTTCAGCTTAGAGAAGAGAAGACTCCAGGGGGACCTTACAGCTGCCTTCCAATACCTTAAGGGAGCCTACAGGAAGGCTGGAGAGAGACTTTTCACAAGGATTTCTAGTGACAGGACAAGGGGAAATGGTTTTAAACTGAAGGTTTAGACCGGATCTTAGGAAGTTCTGCATTACAAGGATGGTGAGCAGATTGCCCAGAGAGCTTGTGGATGCTGCCTCCCTGGCGCTGTTCAAGGCCACCAGACTGGATGAGTCCTTGAGCAACCAATTCTAATTGAGAGGTGTCAATGCCCATGGGAGGGTGGTTGGAGTGGATGATCTCTGTGGATCCTTCCAACCTTAGTTATTCTGTGATTCTAGGAAGATTTACTGAGGGAAAGGGGATAATGTTCTAAGCACTGGAGAACAGCCAGGAGCTGCATTAGGAAGCAAGAAGAGAGTCCTGTGAACCACCACATAGGAGTTAAGGAAGATTCTTCTGCCACCAGTTAGCTAGCACTGGCCAGTCTCATGACAGATTCTCCCTGATGAGCACAAGGCTTCAGGATGAGACAAAGGACAAGGAGGGCTCACTCATCACTTATGGCAAAAAAACCCAGACTCTGCTTAGGGTAAACAAATCAGATTTAATTAAAACAATAAAATCCCTTCCAGAGAGTGTTACAAGCCTTTATTATAGGCGCTTTCCCATACCAAGCTCTGTCACCTTCTTTATCCTGGCTGTTCTTCCTGACATTAAGGTGGTGTTAGCCCCATGAGACTCCTCTATCTCAAATGTGAGGATCTCTTGTTTTGGTTTGCTATTTTCCCCCTCAAGCTGTCATTAAATAGTGCTGTGCCAGGATATGTTACAACTGATTGTGATGTTCTTCCTATTTTATTTGCTAGAAAGAAGAAAACAGGAAGTGTGGCTGTTGCTGATCTAACTGCTAGTTTCCTACTTGATAGGAGCATCTGATATGCACTACGTCACTGCACCATATTACATTACAACACTATTGTTCTGGCTGCAGCAACTATTTCAGGGTTATGTTCAATTTTAGAAAAAAAGTACAGAAACAACCTAGGAAACAGGAAAACTTTCAGATAAATCAAAGTGTAGCAGTTCTATATGTAGTTTACCATCTAATTCTTCAGGCACTGTATTCACATTAAAAAAAGTACAACCTATCAGTCCTGTTTTTCCAATTTGTTGCACATTCTGATGGTTTCTGAACATTTGGGGTATTAATCATGACTTTTTCATGTTAAATGTAAAGGTAGAATAGCATGGCATATATGTTA
Source organism: Rhinopomastus cyanomelas (assembly GCA_013400115.1). Taxonomy (NCBI): domain Eukaryota; kingdom Metazoa; phylum Chordata; class Aves; order Bucerotiformes; family Rhinopomastidae; genus Rhinopomastus; species Rhinopomastus cyanomelas. Next base: position 29,106 of record VXBP01010415.1, read on the forward strand.
CTGTGAACTATTTTTCATATGTAGGAACATATTTGAGAGGCAACAATCATAAATTGTACCAAAGGATTTACTTGTTGGACAAAGTGGAGAAGCTCTTCCCTAAAGGAAAGGCTTGTGCCTAGAGGCTGAGGGACCTTTGAAAGTAATGTGCCACAATTCTGCCTAAATAACCAGAAATGAGTTTGAACCCATCTCTGTTAGCAAGAGAATGCTATCCAACACTTTCTTGCCATCCCCCTCCCTAGCCCTACCTGGTTGGCTCAGTTGGTAGAGCATGGGACTCTGAATTCCTGGGGTCAGGGGTTTGAGCCCCATATAGGACATCTTGAGACAGTACTGTAGGTTTACCCTACTCCAACAAGGGGGGTTGGACTTAGATGATTTTTCTACATCTCTTCCAACCTCTAACATTCTGTGATTCTGTGTGCATTTGCTTATTTTATGTATTGCTGTAACCTGTTATAGGGTATCTGGCTACAATATGAGAGTGTCATTTTAAAGCATTCTCGTGAAGTGCTGAGTTCTTGAGTTTGGATGGTAGGCACAGCTTTTAAAATGTCATGGAATTTATCCTTCTTTGGGTGTTATAATATCACAAGTTGCAAAAGTCACACTGCTGATCCGTTGTTAGTTAAAACAATATTTCTGGGACTGTGGATTGGAGTCTAGCATGTGTGTATTTGTCTCACTCCTTAGTTGTCTTCAGCTGATCTGAAAAAACCACACAGAATTTGACTTTGGAGGCCATACTTGGGTATTTTTCTTAAGACTTGTGATTGTTTCCCAACCATGAAGCCAAGCCCTAAGCAATAGTTAACTACTGCTGAATATCACTTTGAGAGCAATCAACAGGTGAAGTTTCACTGAACACACAGAAGTGAAAATGAGTGGTGCAGGGTCAGTACTACAGGGCATCTTGCCGTGGTATCTAACCTACTGGTTTAGATCACACTGCCTCAGCAGTGACAAGAGGGAACAATGAAGCTAGGTCATAGTACATGGTGACAATTTCCTAATGCAGATGGTAGAGGAGTCCACTAGGAGATGAGCGCTGCTGGATCTTGTACTCACCAACAGGGCAGGTCTGGGTGAAGCAGTGAAGGTTGGTGGTCGCCTTGGTTGCAGCGACCATGAGATGCTGGAGTTCAGAGTCTGGTGTGGTAGGGACAGAATAGCTAGCAGAACCACAAGCCTGGACTTCAGGAGGGCCAACTTTGGCCTTTTCAAGCAACTGCTAGGGGACATCCCATGGGACAGGGAGGCAAGGGAGCTCAGGATGGCTGGTCAACATTCAAAGGCTGCTTTCTTGCAGCACAAGAAATGAGTATCCCAGCAAGGAATAAGTCAAGGAAGGGAGTCAAAAGACCAGCGTAGTTAACCAGGGAACTACTAGGCAAACTGAAGAGGAAGAAGAAAGCCTATAGGTCATGGGGGTAGCCACTTGGGGTGATTATAAGGCTCAGGTGAGGGGATGTAGGGATGCAACTAGAAAAGCCAAGGCCTCCTTGGAATTAAACCTTGCAAGAGAGGTCAAGGGCAACAAAAAGGGTTTCTTCAAATGCATAGCAGGTAAAACTAACACTAGAGGCAACGTAGGACCCCTGCTGAATGAGGTGGGTACCCTGGAGATAAAGGATGCAG
>VXBP01010415.1:31077-44640 GCA_013400115.1 Rhinopomastus cyanomelas
AGAGCAGAGTATTACATCTGGGCAAGAACAACCCTAGGTACCAGTATAAACTGAGGACTGACCTGTTAGAGAGTAGTGTAGGAGAGAGGGACTGGGGTCCTGGTGGACAGCAGTGTGCTCTTGTAGCCAAGAGGGCCAATAGCATCCTGGGGTGGATCAGAAGAGGGGTGGTTATCAGATGAAGAGAGGTTCTTCTCCCCTTCTACTCTGCCCTGGTGAGACCTGCTCCGGCAGGGGGGTTGGACTCGATAATCTCTTGGGTCCCTTCCAACCCCTAACATCCTATGATCCTATGATCCTTTGACCACACCTGGAGTATTGTGTCCAGTTCTGGGCTCCTCAGTTCAAGAGGGATGTGGAGCTGCTGGAGAGGCTCCAACATAGGGCAACGAAGATGATGAAGGAGGTGGAGCACCTCCCTTATGAGGAAAGGCTGAGGGAGCTGGGTCTCTGTAGCTTGGAGAAAAGGGACTCTGGGGTGACCTCATTAATGTCTACAAATATTTGAGGGGTTGTGTCGGGAGGATGGAGCTGGGCTATTCTCAGTGTCATGTAATGATAGGACAAGGGACAATGGTTGCAAGTTGGAACATAGAAGGTTCCACATCAACCTGAGAAGGAACTTCTTTACGGTGAGGGTTATGGAGCACTGGAACAGGCTGCCCAGGGTGGCTGTGGAGTCTCCTTCACTGGAGATGTTCAAGGCCCACCTGGACGTGTTCCTGTGTGACTTGGTTTAGGTGATCGTGCTGTGTCAGGGGGATTGGACTAGATGATCTTTAAAGGTCCCTTCCAATCCCTAATGATTCCGTGATTCTATGATTCTATGATGGTACCCAGAAAACAGGGCTAGCTGGGATTCCAGTAGAAATTTGGTAATTAAAGCACAATGTAATTTTAGATTACTAGTATGGTCTCCAAAACAAAAGAAATTCAACTACCTCTTAGAAGAGACTGACTCATCTAACATATTTTAAAAATCTTTTATTAGCAGTGTACAATGCAGAGCGGTTGATTAGAATGTAAGATACAGGTGGGGCCATTGAACCCAGCACAGCAGAGAGCGAGCAAGAAGGGAAAGGTAGACATGGGATTTGTGCTCTAGACCGTTCACCATCTTTGTTGTGTTTGGATATGCTCTAGCACTCAGTCTTTCTTGTAGTGAGGGACTCCAAACTTAACACAGTAATGGAGGTGTGGCCTCACCAGTGCTGACTACAGGGGGACAATCACTTCCTTACTCCTGCTGGCCAAACTATTTCTGATCCTAATTCAGATTATTTTTAGTCAGAATTCAGATTCTGATGTCTTTGATTTTGCCTGTGACTTTTATAAACGGTTTTGAATCCTCTTTGTTTTGTTTTTATTTTGGCCAATTAGCACATTAACTGAATTAACTAGTTATTCTTGTCTTGGACATGATCAGCTGATGACAGGGAGCTGGAAAGCAAATGGAACATTTTTAATGCAACAGAACTTCATTCAAGCTAAATGGCAATTTCTCTAGTGCAGCTGAGAAAAATTACCTGAAGTTTTCAGAAATATTGATGTTTTATCAGTCTTTTTGCCTGTTTATTCAGCAAAACTAGGGAGTGACTACATATCACTGCTAACTCCACCGATCCAGAGAATAAAATACATTAGTGCTTTAGAGGATTGCTAATCTTTCTGTTGCTACATGAAAATTCTGTTGTTACATGAGAATTCAAGAGGTGAAAGCATGAAAAAGTAGCCATGAAAAATCCTAACTAGTTTTCAATTATTTTCACTTTCCATTTTAATATTACATAACAACACGGGTATTTCAAAGGCATATGGAATATATATAATTTTGTTTTATTCTTCCATTGGACAACAATCAGAAAACCAGTTAGTGCTTTTCAAGCCTGTATTAAATATTTTGCTGGATAATATTTTGTTACTGGCCAGACCTCTATGAGAGTGTACTTTTATGACTGACCTTTAAACATGTTTTCATTAATTAATCTTTCTTATTTTATTACTTTAAGTGCTGGAAATATTTTTCCACACAAAAAGACTGACTAGTTTAATTTTTTTTCCAGCATACATGCATGTCACTATTCTCAAAAGGTAATTGGTTAATACATTTTTCTTCATCCATCCACTTTGAGGTAATCCTATAAAATAAAAATACTGCTGCTTATAGTACCACTATAGTAGGTATAAGTAATTGTTTGATGCACTGTGCATTAATTAATGTGCATTTAATTGAAGTTTAAAAAGTCTTGTTTAAAAAATGGTATTTGATCTGAATCATGAACTCAGACATATGTAGTACACTTTCAAGCAGAAAATTTGTGATGGCAGATAAAATCTTGACATAGGAAACGAGTCATCAAATTATACTGTAAATTTTAACTCTTGTTATTAAGCAGTACAATGAAAGCGTTCTGTACACAGAAAATTAGTGTTATAAAATGTAATTCTGTAATTGTCACAGGGCTGAGTTTGCAAGGTTTAGTAAATATCTTCAAAGTTGTCTCTTGACTAAAATGCTATTGTTATAAAAAATACAGGGTTATGTAGGATCACAGCACATAAGACCTGAGAGTTGCTGACAAAAGGAATGAAGTTTGGTGTAATGTAATTTGTAGTTTGTTGCGTTATGAACATTGATTGCAACATTGCTAAGAAATATCTATATGCAAGGTAATTTTTCTTAGTCTAACTGTGCAGAATATGAACTGCATTGCAAATAATTACAGTAAGAAGTGATCAGTAAATGAAGCATCTCACAAATAAAATTAGGTTGACTCTAGACAATAATATGGACAAATCTTAAATGTTGTCTTGTCCTGCCTTTGTTTCTACAAGCAGAGGAAAACTAAGGCAATGCCAGAAACATAGCAAGTTTGTAAGGAAAAAAAATAAGATAGTTAAAGCAATTAAGATGGTTAAGAAGTTGTGAACAGCTATTAAGATAGTAATATTTTAATGTGAAGTATGTGGACATGATCCCACCTCTTGTCTGTTATGCTGAAGCCATCATGGATAATTAGTAAACAAATTTCAGTGCAGTTCTTTTCTAAACTTCTGATTCAAACTGATGTTGTGATAGATGCAGACCACTGCTGGCTGCTATACTGCACTATTAATATTTTCACCTGTCAGACAGAAGTGGCTGACAGCTGTGTTAATGACTTTGCCAGAAACCTAGCTAAAAGCTCTACTACAGTTCAATTTAATGAACCCAACTCCTTGAATATTCAGCGAGATGAAAGAAATGGTAACTACCAATTTATTACTTAGTCATAAAAGTTATTTTCTAGACTAATAATGTGTAATCCTCTTCTAGTATTAATGACTTAATTCTGAGTTGGTGTAATCTCAAACACAATAATGTGTTGGGTAGTGAATGGATTGAATGCAGTCTGAAGGAGAAGACCTTGAGGCTATTGGTAGATAAGAAGATCAATATGAGCCAACAATGTGTGAGTGCAGACCAGGAGGCCAAACATACTGTGAGTTGTATCAAAAGAAGTGTCATCAGTAGGTCAAGGGAGATGATTTGCCCCATCTATTCTGCTCTTGTGAGACCTCATCTGGACCACCACATCCAGTTCTGGAGGCCCCAGTGCAAGAAGGACCTTTAAGTGCTGGAGTGGGTCCACAGTAGGGCTTCTCCTATTAAGACAGGCTGAAGGAATTGGGGCTTCTCAGCCTGGAAAAAAGAGGGTTTCTGTAGGGGGACTTAAAGCCACCTTCCTGGATCTGAAGTGGGCCTACAGGAAGGCTGAAGAGGGACTTTTTATGATACACTCTAGTGATAGGACAAGGGGGAATGATTTTAAGCTAAAAATGGGTAGATTTAGAGTAGAGCTTATGGAGAAATTCCTCACTATGATGGAGGTGAGGCACTGGAACAGGTTGCCCTGGGACACTGGGGAAGCCACCTCCCTGGAAGTGTTCAAGGCCAGGTTGGACGGTGATCTGGGCAAGCTGAGATAGTATGAGGTGTCCATGCATAGGGCAGGAGAGTTGAGATTAGATAATCTCTGAGTCTTTTCTAGCCTGAGATATTTTATAATTCCTTGAAAAATTTCACTTAAACATTTTATTCTAAAGCAGCTCCAAAAGAGGACCTCTTACATGTAGCAGTCAAATAATGGATGTAATAGAACTGATCCACAGGGTCCAAAACCAGAAGCAGATTTTTGAAAATCAAGAAGTAGTCTTTTCTATCTACAGTGAGAGAAATGAAGTACAATTTTAAGAATCAGAAAGCATGTTTAAACAGGACTACATTTATCTTTCAAATTATGACTTGGAGGAGGAACTGTTACTACGCATTCATAAATAATAATGAATGATTTGAGATGAAGTAAGTATGACATGGAAATCCTGCCTATAGCAACTGAAAATTTTTCATTTTCATCCATCAGGGATTATAAATGCAAACTTGAACTTCTGTGCAAGAGCTTGTGCAAGATTTTCAGAATAAGCTGAAATCAGAATGAATATGCCTTTCTAGGCTTAGTGGATTATCCAGTAGGTTCTCAAGTTCTGAACGCTGGAGATCCCTGGCCTCTATGCACAGCCCTTGCCAGTGCCGCACTTTCCTCTAGGGAAGAATTTCTCCACTTTGCTCAACAAGTAAATCCCTTGGTTCAATTTTTGATTTCTGCCTTTTGAACTTTGACTCTGCACTTCTGAGAAGAACCAGTCTCTCTTTTCTCTACAACCACCCTCTAGGTCATAGAAGATTAGTTCCCTCCATGCCTAAATCCAGCCTTCTTCAGGCCTAAACAGCCAATCTACCTCCACCTCCACTTGAATGTCATTTACTCCAGCTCCTGACCACACTGGTGACCCTCCCTCTGGTGGATTCCTTTCAGTTTATCTGCATCCGTCTTCTACTCGGTGGATTTAAAGATGAATTCACTGTACTTCAGGTCCAGCATCATGAGTGCTGAGAAGATAAAAATAATCAGTGTTCTTCATTGCTGGACATGTTTTTGCAGCCTGGCACAAAATCACAGAATCACTTAGACTGGAAAAAGAGGTTTGAGATCACTGAATCAATGGTTGAGACAAAACTGACAAGTCCTCAACTAAGTCATCTCCTTAAACGCTGTATCTACAGGTGTCTTAGACATCCCCAGAGATGGGAACTCCGCCACTGCAATGGGCAACCAGTTTCAACAATATGCCTGACAAACTTTTCAGTAAAGAAATTTTAATACCTAAATTAAACCTGTGGCCATCTCTTCTTGTCTTAATGTTTGTCACTTGGTTGAACAGTCTATCCCTACCTCTCTACAACCTCCTTTCTGTAGTTGTAGAAAGTGATAAGGTCTCCTCTTAGCCTCCTTTTTGTAAGGCTAAACAACCCCCATTTCCTCAGTTGCTTCTTACAGGACTTGTGCTGCAGACCCATTGCTTCACTGCTCTTCTTTGGACAGGTTCTTTGTGGTGAGAGGCCCAAAACCAGAGCACAGTACTCAGCAGTGCTTAGTACAGGGAGACAATTACTTTCATACCTTCATGAGGATTCTGTTGAAACAGTAGTTGTGAAATCTGGATATGTCTCATTCTGACTTACAAAATATTTTTTCTTTACACATTTTCTTTTTTTTTTTCAATTCTGACATTTTCCAAACATTTTGGATCTACTCAGATATTTTCACCAAAATGTCAAAAATTTGAATTTCAGGTGTCTGCAGTCTAGTAATTCTTTTAGACTACTCAAGAATTTTTAAATCTCTGGGGTTGAGAAGGGGATAAGAGAAAACATGTGCATAAAACCAGAGATATACATCTATACGTTGTCAGAATAAGACTTTTTCCTGTTTGAATGCTACAATCGATAGATGCTGCAAAAGTAAACTGGAGGTACTGGAATGCTGCAAGAGAAAAATAAAATATGCTAATGTAGTCTTCAGTGGTACTTTTATGTTTCTATTTTCAATAAGCGAAATCATAGAATCATAGAATCACATACATATCTGTTTTGTTTCTTTTGGTTTATTTTGGGTTTTTCTTGTCTGATTACTCATTCTGGCTTCTTTTTTGTGGGTTTATTAAGATAATATAAAAGATAATGTAAAAATGTTCTAGTTTGAGGAAATACATTATATATTTTCTTGGTTACAAAAACATTAGCTTCTTTAGATAGTGTGGTTTTGATTATTATTTTAGGGCTGTTTAGAAATGTTTACTGCATTTTTGAAGCAAATATATAAAAAAAAAAGCAATGAGACAAAAGAATCTTGGGCCTGCATCAAAATAACCTGAGGAAAAAATTTGTGTACTGATCATTTTTGCAAGAACAACAATTATTTGTTCCTTATTATGTTAATTACTGTGGTAATATGCAATGTTTTTCAGAAAAGATAATCCAAACAGGCAAGCTACTATATTTTTCTGTTTTTCCAGGATTTCCAGGTAAAGAAAAACTGGGCACAAATTATTCCATCTTTTCCTTTCAATTAAAAACTTCTGGAGCTAAGACTATTGTGGCAAACATGGAACCTATTTCTAGCTTTCAAATACAATTCTTCTGAAATGATTTTGCTTTGCCCTAGAATTACCACCTCATTTGATATTATAAGATAATGTAACTGGAAGATATATATCCAGTTTTAATTCATTTTGAAAAGGAGAATAGTGAAATCACTATCTTGGTAATACAGTTAACAATATGTATATAGTCTGTCTAGAATTTACCAAAAAGAGAAAATTGTAAGATTGTCATATATTTTGTTTCATAACAGTAAAGTGAATCTTGTGCTGAAGCAAGATTATGTACTTTTTAGAGTTGAAGTAAATATCAATACTTTTTTGTGTGATATTTTCAGCAATTTTATTGCAGAATTGGAAAGGGAAGAAGTAACACATTCACAAAATCTCATGCTTCCATTTAAAGTAGTTTAACAGTGATCTACTACTTCACTTACTGTTGCTTACAGTTTTAGTTATCTGGCTAGTATGTACGGAACAATGTGATACTGATGCTGAGATACTTCCAGTGTGCAGCTGTTCATATGATTAGAAAAAAAATCTTGGTTGTCTGAAACTGATTAAAAATGAAGTTTACATCCTGACTTCCAATCAACATCATTAGTAGAAAATTAAAAGCCATCTGGTCTGCAAGACTTGACTGGAATTCTTACGTTTGAATTACCTTATCATGCTGCACAAATTAATTTTTCATCTCTTCCAGTCCCTTCTTGGAGAAAATTAAAATAATAAGGAAAGAAGGCTGACCTCAATTTCAGAAGCCTTCTTTCATCAGAAAATGAAACAACTTAACCCACATTGCAAGAGCATTCTTCTGTGTTACAGTCATATAATAAAACAATTCAGGCTGGAAAAGACCCTTGAGATCATCAACTCCAATCAATAATCCTACTCTATCAAGTTCACCACTAAACCCCATCTCTAAGCACCACATCTAAGTGACCTTTAAACACATCCAGGGATGGTGACTCAATCATTTCCCTGAGCAGCCTGTTCCATTGCCTGACTACTCTTTCAGTAAAAGTTTTTTCTGGTGTCCAGCCTAAACATTCCCTGATGCAGTCTGAGACCATTCGCTCATGTTCTATCATTAATTGCCTGTGAGAAGAGACCAGACACCTCTCTACAATGTCCTGTCAGGTAATTGTAGAGGGCGATAAAGCATTTCACTATCCTCATTACCTCAGGATAAAATCCACTCAGCTACGTTTCATAAGCCTGTTGTCTAGGCCCCTCACCACTTTTGTTGCTCTTCTCTGCACCAACTCCAGCACCTCAATTACTTTCTTGAATTGAGGTGCCCAAAACTGAGCAAAGTACTTGATATGGCTTCACCAGTGCTGAGTGCAGAAGACAATCACTTTCCCTGCTCCTGCTGGCCACACTGTTTCTGATACAAGCCAGGATGTCATTTGCCTTCTTGGTGAACTGGACACACTGCTGGCTCACATTTGCCTGCCTGTTGACTAGCATCCCCAGATCCCTTTCTGCTGGACAACTTCCAATCCGCAATGACTCTATGATTCTATGATTCTATGACCACTACCCTCTGTATGTGACTATTAAGCCAATTCCTTATCCTTCCGTCACTCCAACAATCAAGTCTGTACCTCTCCAATTTAAAGAGAATCACAGAATGTTAGAAGGAAATTCTTTACTGAGAGGGTGGTTAGGTACTGGAATGGATTACCCAGGGAGGTGGTGATGTCACCATCCCTGGAGGTGTTTAAGGAATGAGTGGATGCGGCACTTAGGGATATGGTCTAGCAGTTAGGCACTAGGATAACAGGTTGGACTTGATGACCCTAGAGGTCCCTTCCAGACATGATGATTCTATGATTCTATGTATACTGGTACCTGAGTTTGTTCTTGCCCACATGCAAGACTCTACACTTGCCTTCAAAATATTTCATTCAATTTCTCCCTGCCCAGCTCTCCTTCCTGTTCAAGTCCTACTGAATGGCAGCAAAGCCTGCTGGAGTGTTGGCCACACCTCCCAGCTTTATCTCATCAGCAAACTTGCTAACACTGCACCCTAATCCCCCATCCAAGTCATTAATGAATAGATTGAATAGGACTGGTCCCAGTACCAACCCTTGGGAGCCTCTACTAGATACAGGCCTCCAACTAGACTCTCTTCTATCCATCACTTTGGTGAAGCCATGCTGACTGTCTCTAATGACCCTCTTGTCCCTGATGTGCCTAGAGACAGAATCAAGGATACGTTGTTCCATCACCTGGAGGTGAGGCTGACCAGTGTGTACTTCCTGGATCCTCCTTCTTACACTTTTTGAAGGCTGCATTCAGAATGAAGTCATAGGGAATAATGTCAAAGGCTTTACAGAAGTCCAGATAGATCCCTGTCTAACAAGGAAGTCACTTAATCAGAGAAAGTCACTAAGTTTGTCAGATAACACTGTTGGTGAAGGCATGTTGCCTGAAAATCACCTCTCCATGTGGACAGGTTCATGTTTCATAACATAACTTCTAGGAGAAGCTGTTACATGGTGTTCCTGAGCACAGAGATGAGGCTGACAGGTAGTCCTCCTTTATGTTCTTTTTAAAAATAAGTGCAAATTTTTCCTTTTATTCCAGTCATCACAGATTTCATCTGACTGCTGGTACTTTTCAAATATCATGGAGAGTTGGTGGCTACTACATTAGCCTATTTCCCTAAGACCCTGGGACGCATCTTGTTAGGTCATATAGACTTGTGTTTGTTCAGTTTCACTAGATGTTTCACAAATATGAATTTGTCTTACAGTGGAAGAAACTTTACTCCCTAGTTTCCATTTTGTGGTGCATCAGCTTGATAGTTGTTAAGAGAGGTAACCAGTGAAGACTGAAGCAAATTTACTGTTGAGTACCTTGTACTTCTCCTTGTCATTACCACTTTGCCAGTCATGCACATCAGAGGGGATGTGCTTTCTTTGACCTTCCTTTTTGGATAGACATAGCTGCAGACGGCTTTATTATTCTTTGCATACCCTGACAAGCTCAGCTTCAGCTGCATGTTGGCCTTCCTGACCCCATCCCTCCACAACTGGGCAGTGTCCCTACACAATTTACAGTTATATATCCTGTATCACCTCTCCTCTGGTAGGGCTGTCTAGTACTTGACTCAAGAGATTGTCTTCAATGCCTTCCGGGAGTCTCTTAGATTGCCTACAGCCTGCTGTGTTGCTTTTCCAGCTGATATCAAGGTGATTGAAGTCCCCCAGTGGTACTTCAAGCCTGTGAGTTTGAAGTCTTCTGTGTCTGGAGTAAGAATATGTTTTCAATAGGTTCTCTTTGCTCAGGCAGCTTCTAGAAGACACAAACCACAAGGTTCCCTTTGTTGCCTTGGTCTCTAATGAGCTTTTCACTGGCTCATGGCTAATTTTCAGGGACAGCTATTCATACACTATCCATTTCTTTATGTAGAGAGCAATGTCTCAGCCCCTCCTTCCTCACCTGTTCATTATGAACAGCCTGTAGCTATAGATAGCTGCATTCCAGCCATGGGATTTGTCTCACCAAGTTTCAGTAATGACAAACATGTTGTGGCTTTTTGTTAGCACAGTCATTTAATGGTGGCTTCCAAGTGCTGCTGTTTAGTGCCCATGCTGCGTGCATTGGTTTAGAAGCACTTTAGCTGGACTGTCAACTATGTCACCTTCTTGGAAGAATATCTTGTAATACCTTTGAGGCATTTCACCAGTCTTTCCATGTTGGCTCACATTACCTCAGGAGCCCCTGGCCCATCTGTGAAAGGCTGCAAGTGTCCCCAGCACAATTACTACTTGTAAAATTTCAGTTCTAAGGAATATCAGTTTATAAGGAACAAGCATTATAACCCCTAATTTTTGCATTGAAATAGTTTGTGTACCAACATATATTCTTCCCACTGGCATGTAAGTCTTGTGAGCAGCAGCTTCAGCAAAGAGTATGTAAAAAGAAGTAATAATTGTAACTGCTGGCAGAAATTTCTTCCTTGGATACCTGTCCAAGTGTTTTTTAAACTTTTAGAAGATATGTAGTCAGTTGTCTCTTTCAATTTGCCAGCCGCACTTCCTTGAGGTTTTTAGAGCAACTACCATAATTTTTCAATTGAAGGAATCCTTGAACAAATGTAAGCCTTGGTAGAGTGGGTGGAACAAAATGATCTTTAAGGTCCATTCCAAGCCAAACCATTCTATGAAATATTGGTGGGGCTCATTAACTATGCTAACAGAACAGAATGTGGGTCGTTCATTGTGCTTGCCTTTCAAACCTACTAGTAGTTCTTGTTTTGGTTATATTCATGTAATGTTCTCACACAGTAAGAGGACAAACTATGTCTGGTTTTGCCAACATATGAAAAGATGTTTCACCAGCAATTCATGTATAACAAAAACATATTAAGTATCTTTAAAAACAACACAAAAACTTTGTCAAGGTGTAATTTTGACTTTGAGTCCTTATTGCAAAAAAGAAATTTTGCCATTTTTGTGATTTAAGCACGTAATAATGTAATGGAATATAATCCCTCATTAAAGTAATTTTATCAGTGTTATAATATTTATTAAAATATGTTTATCTTCCTGTCTTGTTTGGGTTGCGTCCATAAAATCTGCTTGTTTGGTGACATTTTAGTGTCTGTGATGTTTAACTTTTTTTTAAGACATATGTGTAAAAAAAAGCATATGTTGTGTCATGTATCATTGTGTTGATCATTACATTAGATGAATGACTACCAGAATGCTGAATCTTTTTCTCTGTGTGTAATTGTAATGTAGGGTAAAGCCTGTACTCAATGCATTTGCTCAAATGATGCAATAATTGGAATAACAGAATAACATTTATTAGCCATTGAATTAAAAAAACCCAAGCAATTATCAGATTCACTTGATAAAAATTAAAGTCTATTTATACCCAATTTATTTCCAAAAGTCAGATAGTAAAATACTTTAAGTGTTTAATTTTGAAACGTAAGAATCAAAATTTAAAAATTCTGTGCTTGTCAGCAATAAACAGCCTTTGCTGTATGCCTGTCTGTAGAAACTTCTTTGCTTGTACTGGTAGTTTGCTTACAATGGTGCTTCTCTGATGAAATACAGATTTACAGAAAAGTGAATTCAAATAAATTTAACTACATTAATCTTCTGTAATTCTAGCCTTCAGGTCTTTCATAAATTTACTGATGGATTTTTAGTCATAAATAAATACTTCATAAGTACTATTTGGTTTTGAAGCACTGTTCATTCTTCTCAATCTAATGTTCAATGAAGGCAAGACTTACTGGTTTTGAGTTTTCATGCTCATATCATAAATGGATCCATTAGGCAAGATTAATTTTACTTTTGAAGTGTTTCTTATTGATGTAAAATATTTTTATCTATGAAAGCATTACTTTAGTCTTTATGACCAAAATATGATATGTGACCCTAGCTTTCCCAGTTCTGAATATTCTCTTTGCAGCATAGACAGGCTTTAGAATCTGTGTATTGAAATGGTTCATGTATGCATATTTCTACTCCACTAAATCTATCTACAGATTTCAGAAGTTTGTGTGACAATACTGCCTTTTAATCATATAGCTACAATTTTTGTCCCACTGTTCATCATTTCTAATATGGGGATAAACAAAGATCCTGACAACACATTGCAATGTTGAACATGATTGTGTTCAAGTATGAATTTGTTATACAACAGTAGCAAGAAAGTAAGTAGTTTATGTAGGTTTTCCAGGTAAGAAAAGGGAAAGAGATTGAACAAACAAAGGTTACTTCAATTAGAGTAAAGGTTCTTTGGAACATGAATGGACAGCTAATATGTTACAATTCAAGCTAGACTGTTATACTTCAGTTGTCTCATTTATGATACAAAGTTTATGTTGATCTCTCTTTTTTCATTAATAAAGTATTGTGAAAATGAAACATTTTATAAAATCATATGTTTAAGAATTGTCAGCCAAATAAGCTAGTTATGACTGACCATAACCTTACTTAAGTAAGGCATTTGACACGGTCTCTCACAGCATCCTCGCAGCCAAACTGAGGCAGTGTGGCCTAGATGATCAGGTAGTGAGGTGGATTGTAAACTGGCTACATGGTAGAAGTCAGAGAGTGGTGGTCAATGGGACAGAGTCTAGCTGGAGGCCTGTATCTAGTGGAGTGCCCCAGAGATCAGTGCCGGGACCAGTTCTGTTCAATCTAGTCATTGATGACTTGGATGAGGGATTGGCATGCACTGTCAGCAAGTTTGCTGACAACACAAAGCTGGGTGGTGTCGCCGACACCCCTGCAGACTGTGCTGCCATTCAACGAGATCTGGACAGGCTGGAGAGCTGGGCTGAGACAAATGTAATGAGGTATAACAAGGGTAAGTGTANAACCTTATTAATGTCTACAAATATCTTCACTGTATGGTGAGTTGCACTCCTTGTCTCTGGTGGTCATAGAATCATAGAATCACAGAATCATTAGGGATTGGAAGGGATCTCGAAAGATCATCTAGTCCAATCCCCCTGACACAGCAGGATCACATAGACCAAGTCACACAGGAACACATCCAGGTGGGCCTTGAACATCTCCAGTGAAGGAGACTCCACAACTCCCCTGGGCAGCCCCTTTCCAGTGTCTGTCACCCTCACTGTGGAGAAGTTCCTTCTCAGGTTGATGTGGAACCTTCTATGTTCCAGCTTACAACCATTGCCCCTCGTCCTATCACTACATGACACCTAGAATAGCCCAGCTCCATCCTCCTGACACCCACCCCTCAAATATTTATAGACATTAATAAGGTCACACCTCAGTCTCCTCTGAGACCATACTCTCTGGTGGTGCGTGAGAGCATTGCAGCTGAAGGCCATGGAATGGTGAGTTCATACCACACTACTTTTCAGAGAAATAGATTAGTAGTTTTAAACATCAGATGAACAGTGAGGTGGGTTAGGAACTGGTTGCAGGATAGAGTTCAGAGGGTGGTGATCAGTGGTGCCAGGTCCAGCTGGAGAGCTGTGACTAGTGGTGTCCCCCAGGGATCGGTGCTGGGACCGGTCCTGTTCAACATCTTCATCAATGACATTGATGAGGGCACAGAGTGTCTGCTCAGCAAGTTTGC
>VXBP01010415.1:48322-61537 GCA_013400115.1 Rhinopomastus cyanomelas
CTGGATGTGTTCCTGCGTGACTTGGTCTAGGTGATCCTGCTTGTCGGGGGGATTGGACTAGATGATCTTTCAAGTTCCCTTCCAATTTCTAATGATTCTATGATTCTATGATTCTGTGATAATAGGTTACTTGATATGATAATTCTACAAGTTTTCTTTTTCTTGGAAGAGAAACACTGAGTTGTGGTTTACTACTGAATACTGAAAGTATAAGACAGATGCCCATTTGCCATTTCAAGAAAACAGTTTTGAGATTATTTTTTACTTCTATATTTGCTAGAATATTAAATTGTTTAAGCAGATACAAATTCTTGCTTTGGATTATGAAGTAGGACTTTTTTTGAGGGACTCTAGGGACAGGAGAAAGGGGAATGGTTTAAAATTAGAAAAGAGTAGGTTCAGGTAGATTTTAGGAAGAAATGCTTCACAATGAGGTTGTTGTGGTACTGGAACAGATTGCCCAGTGAGGTTGGGGATGCCCCCTCCCTCAAAGTGTTTAAGGCCAGGCTGGATAGTGTTCTGGGCAAACTGGTGTACTGAGAGCTTGAAGTACTGTTTGACAAAATTTGTTTAGTGTGAGAAGTCATGTAATGCATTTTGATTGCTCCAATCTTCAAACATACATATCTTTGTGCTATACGTTGAAAAATGCTGAAATAGTATCCTCAGACTATTGCATCCATGTTAAGCCTTGTCTGAAATGTTGTTTTAATAAGTTCTTCGCACTCACGTCTTAACAGCGTTCTATGATTGTACAAACCTCGGACTTGCTAATACACAGTGCCTATACCCTGTTTTGAGTAGTAATTAATTATATAGGGGTTTATAAAGCACAACACCTAAATGCTAGATGCCATGTCAACAAGACTTAACTGGGTTTAAGTGTGGATTAAATTGTTCCCTCAAGGAACATGAGGCCAGGTAGAAGACTGTGGTTTTAATCAGTTACTAATGATTCATCTGTGTTTGATAAACTTACTAACCAGTAGGATGTATCAGGCATTTAATAATCCTGTCAAGGAACTCAGTAACAATGTAGTAGTACAAAACAGAGAACTCATAGAAGGTGTAGCTCCTGCTGAGAAGAGTGACTCTCATTGATTCTTACTCTGTGGAATCCCATGGGAAAGAGATTGCAAAGAAAATTTTGACTGTGATAATGGTGGTTAATTCTAGATAGTGCAACAGGTCTAAATTTCAAGACTTATATCTGTGTAACATTGTACCCAACTATTGTATGCTTTTCTCTTAAAGCATAAAGAAGATGTCCTGTAAGTCAAGAGGTCTGCTCAAGTTGGTGA
Source organism: Rhinopomastus cyanomelas (assembly GCA_013400115.1). Classification (NCBI taxonomy): domain Eukaryota; kingdom Metazoa; phylum Chordata; class Aves; order Bucerotiformes; family Rhinopomastidae; genus Rhinopomastus; species Rhinopomastus cyanomelas. The sequence goes on from VXBP01010415.1 coordinate 49,624, forward strand.
TAGGACTGACAACAAAGTTGGATAAGCTGCATGTGAAAAAAGCTTGCCAAACACTAAAATTCTGTTTGCATAAAAAGCCAGGAACAGACAATTTTTGTTTATCTGAGGAGCTTATTTTTCATAGCATGTCTCCGATTCTGACTTCTGAGCAACAGCAAAATCCTGTATTGTCATCCAGAAACACTTTCTATAGGATACAATATATGTGAATATTGATTAGAAAAGCATGACTGCAAGGTAGGCTTTAAGGCACTTTTTGTGATCCTCGTGAAGTCAGTGTGTCATAAATTATGATATCAAATTGTGCATCGATACTATACTTCCAGCAGCATTTAAAATGTAAGGAAAATTCCAGAAAATGTATTTGAATGCACACTTGTTTTCAAAGAAGTGTGTGTGTTGCAGACTCATGAATAGCAGAAATCATTAATAAACTGGTCTGAGTTGCCATAGCCTCATGTGCATCAGATGTATACTTCTATGGAAAGGTGGCACCAAAACCTTTTTTTCATCTGTCAAGGCATATGGCCGTGATTTCTAAATTCCTAAGAGAGTAACAGGACAACACAGTCCTCCTATTCCAGCAGATCATATCAGCCTTAAGAAGCTGCTTTCCACATTCCTTTTCTAGCAGCTGTGGTCTTCATGAAGTCTCTAGACCCTTTCTGTCTTATTCTTCACTGTGGCTGTTTTTGCGATCAGCGCAAGACTGAAAAATATTGGTGAAAATAGCTTCCCTAGATGAGAAAAAAAAGAAGGAAAGCGCCAAAAAAGAGAACACTATACTTCAGTTTTGGTTTAGATTCGCAACTTGGAAAGAGGACAGAAGTGCATATCTAAAAAAACCACTGATATTTAAACTTAGTAGGGTTGAGCTCCATAGCTGCAAGGGTACACTTAAAATAGATACTTTATTTAAAGATAAAACAGCAGTCTTCAGAACGATAACGTAATTTCTGGCTGTATAGCGTATGTATACGCTATATAGCAATTGCGTATACAAGAAGTATGCAAGAAGTTGCAGCACTTAGAATTCAAGTAGTAGTAGTTAAAAATTAGTGCAGTTACTGTAATGTATTTGTACAAACAGGCTTATGTTTTGCACATGGCTAAGCACAGCTCTTCCACATGTTCATTCCACATTATTTGAGTTTTTTCATCAAGTTTTCCATCAAGAGTCTTTCTTTGTTGTGAACCTGTAGTCATTCCCAGAAAATAGAAAAGCTTCCTTTTGTCAGCAACTGCTGCTGGTTCAACAAGCTTTTTTAAGGAAACAAGTATAAATAAAAGCTGTGCCAGTAGAAAATGCAATTTTTTTTTTTTTTTGTGCGTGTGTTCATCCAAATTGAAAATATTTAGTGTTATATATTAAAGTTATAGACCTCTACTCCTAGCTTTGGTCTAGTGAATCAAAAAACCTTGGGCTTTTCATATAGAGTCTTTTCTTCTTTGAAGCAGAAAATTAGTTAAAAACTACACATTGTATTATTAGTTTGTGGGTTTTGTAGTCACAACTTCTAAAGAAAATCCCAAAGATTTTCTTTATCTGGAGATACAATATTACCTTTGGACTAACTTCTTGTGGTACATAGCCTGTAACACAAAAGAAAGAGTCCTGTGTCTGTTCCTTGAATTGGAGTATAACAGAATTAAATACCCCAGTTTGAAAAGACCCATGACCTATTCCAACTGCCTGACCAATCCAGGGCTGACCAAAAACTGAAATATGTTACGGAGGGCATTGTCCAAAGGCCTCTTGAGCACTGACACTCTTGGGGCATCAGCCACCTCTCTACAAAGCCTGTTGCTTCACCATCTTGGTAAATAAATGTTTCCTAACGTCCAGTCTGAACCTCCAGGAGAGAAGTTTTGAATGGTTCCCTGTCACTGCATATTAGGAAAAAGAGTTCAACAACTCCCTCTGACTCCCTCTTCTCAGGAAGCTGTAGAGAGCCATGATTCTCCTGAAAACTAGACAAGCTGCTCCTTATAGGGCCTGCTTCCACCTCTTTCACTAGATTCTTTTCACTAGAATTGAGGAAAGCCTTGCTGCACCAATGTCTTTTCAACAGTAGAAAGGTTGATACATAACTTGAGACGCTTTTGTCTTGCCCTAGGAACTGTTTGATACAGATTTTATTGGATCACAGACACTTATATTAGCATATGAATACAAGGTGTTATGAAGTAGGTAACAGTACTGGTTTGAGCATTTTGCTGGGTAATTTGGTGACTGACAGCATATATGTGAACCTCATTATACCATGCATGAATGGAGAAGAAAGAGTTTGCTGTGACATGTCTATTGTAACCTGTGCCTACACTGCAACACATAAATCCTGTATTTCTCAGGATACACGGAAAGTGATGTGGGCACCATGCAGGCAAAAACTGAGGTAAATCACTGTTCCTTTTCTGTGCTATTAAGATTTTTGCAGCATAAAACTGAAAGCTAAGAAAGGAAAACATGTATAAGACAGAAATTAAACACTATAGCATATGTATGCTCATATATTTGAGAAAAATGGTATGTTGTCTTACAGAGCTAAGGAGTATATTCCATATACATCACGATGTTTTGCACCAAGCAAAAGTCCTTTTGTTTGAATAGATTAGCTTATATTTTGTAAACTATCACTGTTAAGATTTGTATTTTTCAGTCATAAATTGTGATATATTAACTAATTGTTCATTTAGAAATCACTTCACACTGAGAAAATATGGGAAACTCATTATCCTGTACTTGAGTGAAGTTAAAACAGACTAAAAAGGTACTTGAGAAGCAAAGATTTTTAGTCAAATACTGTGTACCCATACCACATTTTAAACTTCAAGGTCTTGAGAATGAAAGTGAAAACACAGACTTTGTCTAGCTTACTTCTTGCACTGTTAGTTTTGCTAATGATGCAGTTCTTTATGACGGGCCTTAAAACAGAATGGTTTAACGTGCCAAATAAATTTTAATGCTCATATAAAAAGTTAATGTTCAGCACTCTGGGGCTTTTTTGTTTCATCATAGAATCAAAGAGTCATAGAATCATGAGGGATTGGAATGCACCTCAAAAGATCATCCAGTCCAATCCCTCTGCAACAGCAGGATCACCTAAACCAAGTCACACAGGAACACATCCAAGTGGGTTTTAAGCATCTCCAGTGAAGGAGACTCCACAACCAATCTGGGCAGCCCGTTCCAGTGCTCTATCACCCTCACTGGGAAGAAGTTCCTTCTCAGGTTGATGTGGGACCTCCTATGTTTCAACTTACAACCATTGCCCCTCGTCCTATCACTACATGAAGAGCCTAGCTCTATCCACCTGACACTCACCCTTTACATATTTATAGACATTAATGAGGTCACCCCTCAGTCTCCTCTTCTCCAAGCCAAAGAGACCCAATTCCCTCAGCCTCTGCTCGTAAGGGAGGTGCTCCACCTCCTTCATCATCCTCATTGCCCTATGCTGGACTGTCTCCAGCAGCTCCACATCCCTCTTGAACTGAGGAGCCCAGAACTGGACACAATACTCCANTCTGACTTCCATCCTGCAGACAGCTCACCATCCATCTGACTACCTGATCATCTAGACCACACTGCCTCAGTTTGGCTGCAAGGATGCTCCCTTACAAGAAGAGGCTGAGGGAGCTGGGTGTCTTTATCTTGGAGAAGAGGAAACTGAGGGGTGACCTCATTAATGTCTACAAATATTTGAGGGGTGGGTGTCAGGAGGATGGAACTGGGCTGTTCTCGGTATCATGTAGTGATAGGACGAGGGGCAATAGTTGTAAGCTGGAACATAGGAGGTTCCACATCAACCTGAGAAGGAACTTCTTCCCAGTGAGGGTGACGGAGCACTGGAACAGGCTGCCCATGGGGGTTGTGGAGTCTCCCTCACTGGAGATATTCAAGACCCGAATGGATAGGTTCCTGTATGACTTGGTTTAGGTGATCCTGCTGTGTCAGGGGGATTGGACTAGATGATCTTTCGAGGTCCCTTCCAATCCGCAATGATTCTATGATTCTATGGTTCTATGAAGCACCCACAGCTTCCTTTGATACTCAGTTCCAGTGTGTCACTACCCTTGTAGTGAGGAATATATTAAATTCTAATTTAATCTCCATTCATTGAACTTGAAGTTGTTAACCCTTTTCCTATCACTACAAATCCTTGTGAAAAAACCCTCTTCAACATATTTTTAGGCATCCTTCAGATGCTGAAAAGCTACAATGAAGTCTCCTCAAGCCTTCTCTTCTCCAGACTGAAGAACTCCAACTCACTCAAGCTATCCTTCTAGGAGAGATGTTTCCACCCTCTGAATATCTTTGCAGCCATTGTAGATCCACTCCAACATGTCCTCTTCTAAGACTCTTTTTCATCAAATTAAACAACTTCAGTTCCATCAGCCACTCTTCATAAGAATTCTGTTTTAGTCCCTTTACCTGCTTCATTACATTTCCTTGGACATGCTTCAGCACGTCTATGTCCTTCATGTCATGAGGGTCCCAAAACTGAATACATTATTTCCTCAAGTAAGGGAGGGCAATCAGTTCTCTATTCCTGCTGGCTATACTATTTTTAGTACAAGCCAGGATGCTGTTGGCCTTCTTGGCCTCCTGGGCACACTTTTCATTCATATCCCGCCAGCGGTCAGACAGCATCCCCGGGTCCTTTTCTCCTGTGCAGTTTTCCAGCCACACTTACCCAAGCCTGTAGCTTTTTGTGAGACTGTGACCCAAGTGCAAGACATGGCACTTGGCCTTCTTAAAGGTAAATCCTTTTCTCCTAATAACTTTTAAACTTTTTTAAAAGGTTAAATGTAAGTTAAAAAAAGTTGAAAATACTTTTGCTCCTGTCAGCCACAGGTGTTACAGAAAAGCCAGCAACAACAGTTACCAGAGTAACTCTGATTTGATTCTGAAGATTTCTAACACTATTGTAGTTAGGATTAGAGAGCATATCGTAAGTGATAAGAACAAATAGATTTAGACAACTGATGAAAAATGACAAGGTTTTAAGGAGATAAAAGAGATGTGAGATGAAGGGATTAAGACTGCGCTCACACTTTCAAGGAAATGATTTATGCAAAATAATTGTTTTGATTTAAGAATCAGTAACCATTACTGGGTTTTGTTCTCAAGATATCCTAAAAAGTATTTTAACTTCTTCTTCTTCATGGGAATGCCCAAATAATGAAAATATGCGGATGTAATCAAAACAATGAATGTTTATTGAAAAGTGAAATTTTCATTACAGCATTTAATTTGTGGAGTCCTATACTGTTATAAGTTAAATTGAAGCAGTATAAGAATAAACATGAAGAGAAAGTGAAAACCTAAATAATACAATAAAATAACTAAATACAGTTAACAAAAAAAAAAAATTAAAATATTTTCCATATGTAGACCATGTGAAGGAAAGATTCAGACCATAATGATGCAACAATTTGTGCAGGAAAGAAAAGAATATGCAGTCTCAAAAACACTGTAGCAGTGATCAGTTTGAAACAAAGTAAAGAGCAACTGTGAAAATATTGGGTAAATTAATAAATAATGTATAACTCTGAAAGAGTGAAATCATGAAGAGAAAAACTTTCCATAAAGGAGAAGAATGAGGAGAAAATACTGTTTGAAATGTCAGAAATTTCAAATAGTGTCAGTAAGTTGTAATTTTGCTAATTTTGAGGATTCACTGGTATGTGACAAAATAATTTTGGGTGTGTAGGACTTACTCCCACAAGTATATTTACTGTAGGAACTAGGGAGAAAAATCTAGCAAGTCTGAAAGCTGCAGATGAACAAGGAACATAACTGACTTTATAGGAAACAGAGGACACAAAAATAGATTATATGTGTATATTCTCTTATATGTTATTTGAAGCAGACTCGAGAAAAGTATGATTATAGGTTGGTTTTTTTCATTTAAAGAGTAGTGTTTGACAAGTAGACAAAATTGAGTGAAAGGTGCTTGCATTCTGTATCATTTTCAGAACAGAACAGTGTTCTTCATGGAACAAGTCAAAGGATTAATGTGCATACAGGAGAAAGTAGGATCATCTGGTGTGCACCTTGTGATCACTCTGCATCCTTAATGCATTCAAAATAAGAATGCGAGTGATTCCTTTTTTCTTTTATAAATAAACAATAGTAACTCCTGATATTAGTAATTTTAAATAATAAATCTAGTGTCACAGACTAGCTGAAAGCTCTAATAAGATACTGATAATTTAATAATGAAAACTGAAAAAATCAATTGGAAAGAATGGAAATTATGAATTATGATAAAATGGGAGGTCAAGTGTAGAGTTCTACCAAAAACTCCTCAAAATTCAAAATGTGAATTGATGAAAATGATTGATAGCTTATGATGAGTCATCTGTTACATTGCTTTGGGGATAAGAATATCAACAGAGTGAATAATGTGAAGAAGGAGACGTGTAGCACATATTTCCAACAGAGGTAGGCTGATTTGTTTTAGGTTGAAGAGACCTCAGAAGCAACATACAGATTAGAAACGAAGTGTGACATATACAGGAGTTCCAGAGAAAATGGGTTCTTATAATTTATATGCAATCCCAAAGAACTGGATGAGATTATTCAGAAAATAACTGTAATGTCTAAAAGTGCAGTACTTTTGCCAGTAGATGATAAGAAATATAAAAGCCTTTTTGCAGTCTAATGTAAAATAGGGAAGTATTATAACCTAAAATGGTAATAAATTTTATTTTCTTGATATGTCAGCAGCAGTATTATTTGGAGTCGTACTGGGCTGAATCACTTACAGTAATACATAAAGACTGAACCTGTTTTTAAGTACCAGATTCATGGAGCTCTGCTCTGCCCCTCTTTTTTACTAGCTACATGGTTACCTATCAGCATAATAACAGTTTCCGTGTCTCTACTATTTAAGGAGAAATCCCTTCTCTTACCTCCCATGCAGTTGCCAAGCCAGTGTAACCAGGGAAGGTTCAAAGACACTGAAGATACACTGGAAGGGAGGGATTACTCACCCCTAGCCAAAATCATGCTGTTCAAAACCTGGGTGTTTCAAAACACAAGGGTGTTATATAATTTTATATTTCCTTCTTTTCCTTTAGCTATTTTGGCCTCTGACAAGTACAGCATAGCAAGGCAGAGACAAGGGTTATTGATGCCTGCAAATATGTATGCTGGTCCAACTCATCCCATTCAATTTTGTCTAGACAATGATGAAACTTGCAGTTTTGCTGTGATTGTGCAATGTTCTTTCTGCTGCCATAGTAGAAGTAACTTACTAGAAGATGGGATTTGACCACCATATTGACAGTGAAGCACACACTGTGTATCATGATTTTACACCTCTCAACAGACTTGGTTGCTCAAGGCCTCATCTAACCTGGCTTTGAAGACCTGCAGGGAGGAGGCATTCACCAGGTCTACTGGCAATCTCTTCTAGAGCCTCTGTACCGTTGTAGTGAAGAACTTCTTCCCAACCCCACTCTCCAGTTTAAAAACATTTCTCCTTGTACTATTGCCAGATACTCTTGTGAAAGGTGCCTCTCCAGCCCTTAGGTTGTAGGTTCCCCCCTTAGGTATTGTAAGACCACTCCAGAGTCTTCTCTTACTGTAGTAGGTTCAAGACCACAATTAAACAGAAGGAAAAACAGCTAGGTCTTGATGAGATCTTGAACAGAATTTACTGGACAATGGGCAGTTTAGGGAAAATGAAAAGGGTTTATTAAATCTATAACTATATACAGAAAGAAGAAAAAGGTTAAGCAAGTTAGTGCATACAAACCAGAAACTCTGTTACAAATGCCATCACATATTCAGAGAAAAATACCATGGGAGATTACTACCGTAATGGTCTTTGGGTTTTTACATTAGAGACCTGGGCAAAGCATATTGATCAGGCAGAGAGAGGTACAACCACCCTCTCTTGTATTCATTCTGAGAGACTTGTGAGATCTCCCGTAAGTCACACACTGTGTCCTACAGATCCTCAGCTGTTCCAAACTGGCAAGCTCTTCAGTTATTCAGCATAGCTTGTCTGGCAAAATGCTGACTGGACAGGCCTGATTTCTCAAAGCCTGAACTGCATCCCTCAATGCAGGAAACATGCCTTTTAGAAAGAATCCAGTCTCTTTTCTCACCAAAGGTTTATAGATCCTTGAGTCCTTCCGCTTCTTTCAAAACAGCCAGTCCAGCTAAGCACAAAGGAATTCTCAGATGCCTCTCCCAAGACTTCTTCTCTCTCCAATACTCAAGTATCTCCAGCTTTTCTCAGCAGCAGAAATGACAGTTTTTCTTCCTGCTGATCTATGGCTCAAACATCGGTTGATGGATGCAGCTCTGGGTCACTCCATGCAGGGAGTTCTTCCTGCATCCGGCCACCTTGGCAGGAAGAACAGGGGAAGGGCTTTCCATCTACATGGCATGGAAGCCAGTCTGTGGCTCTGCTAGCACCAGGGCCTGCCGTTCCAACTCGAGATTGTGGGAGCCAGGCCAGGTCCTTCTTCTCAGCCCACTGTTTCAACTCAGGGCCAGGGCATGAGCTGTTCTGGGTCAGGGTCTGCTTCTCGGCCTGCCTCCCTCGAGCACAAAGGGGATCAGGGTTAGGGCAGCTGCTGCCTCCCCACTTCCAGAAGGCTGTGGTGGCAGTCCTGCCCCATCCCGTCCTGTCCCCCACCCCTGACCTGAAAGTGGTGTTGTGGGGTAAGACAGAGCTCCCCAAACACCCATGTGCTCAGAGAGAAAAAAGAGGCTAGGTTAGGTCGTCAGCTCTCTTATAGTGTCACTTACTGCGCGCCCCTCCCAGCACAGGTCACTGGAAGAGCTCTCTCAAAGCAAAATGCACTTTTTTTGTGAAAGCACAACTCTATACATCTGAAAATTTTGGTAAATTTTGAACTATAACACTTACCTAGACTGAAGAACCTCAGCTCCCTTAGCCTTTCTTTGTAGCAAAAGTGGTCCAGCCTTTGGATTATCTTTGTGCCCTTCCTCTAGACTAACTGTCTAGTCCCATTCCTACTTACCAATATTCTGGATGATCAGGTCTTGCATTGAATTCAAATAAGGACAAAGCTTTGTGTTTTTTAATGCCAAACTCAGCACGTCAGGACCACAAAGCAGTATGCATTTGGATCATGGTATGGCCAACTATGAAAATTATTAGAGTTGCATGCCTTTCAATTTTAATAAATATAGCTCACTCTTCCTTATTGAATTCTACTCCAAGAAAAAAGTATTTTTTTTTTTTTTTCTGGTAGAATTTGCTACTGCAGGGAGTAGTTGCTGAATCTGTGTCTCTAGTGAGTCTTCATGTAGTTGCTGTTGCACAACTTTTTGTGGACAAGGAAAGATTCTTTCCCGAGTCTTTTGCATACACGTTCAAAACTGCTTAACTTACTCTGCAGCAGGGAATGTCCTGCATTATGACAATTTCTTTTCATTACTGTAGACACTGACTGTATTAATTTTTGTGTTGAAGTCCCATAAGATTGTGTGTACTGAAAATTTTGATACAAATGTAAGACACATCTGGTGGGTCATTCACTGAGGATTACCTTGGATACAGAACTGGATTTCTGGTTAAAAGGATTCAGTTTCTTGCTCTTCACTTCTTTACACATGCATTGTGATGCTCTGTTATAGATTTCCTTTGAATCACAGAATCACAGAATCACTACGGATTGAAAGGGACCTTGAAAGATCATCCAGTCCAATCCCTCGACACAGCAGGATCACCTAGACCAAGTTGCACAGGAACACATCCAGGCGGGTCTTAAAAGTCTCCAGTGATGAAGACTCCACCACCACCCTGGGCAACCTGCTCCAGTGCTCCGTCACCCTCACTGACCTGTTGGAGAGTAGAATAGGAGAGAGGGATCTGGGGGTCCTGGTGGACAGCAGGATGACTATGAGCCAACAATATTCTCTTGTGGCCAAGAGGGCCAACAGCATCCTGGGGAGGATCAGAAGCGGGGTGGTTATCAGATCAAGAGAAGTTCTTCTCCCCTTCTACTCTGCCCTGGTGAGACCACACCTGGAGTATTGTGTCCAGTTCTGGGCNCCGTAGTGGTTCTATGATTCTATGATTTTACATGGGGAAAAATGAGCTGGCTGAAACGTTATACATTGGTATTAGTGGGTGGACCAACTTCAGTGATGCGGTGGTAAGGTTCTGCTTCAACTGATCAGATCAGGAAGAGATCAGTCAATGGGTTAATGAGTAGATGAGCTGAAAGATACCTCACATTCATATATCTTAGTTCTCATGGGGCATTTTAACAACCCTGATATCTGAAGGAAGCATGCCACAGGAAGGGTCGTGCAGCATAAGGGATTTCTGGAATGTTTGAATGGCAACTGCTTGTGCAGGTGATCAAGGCACCAACAGGGAGAGGCTCTTAGCTGGACCTAATAGTCAACAAGTAATGAAGACTTACAGAGATGTTGCATGTGAATATGTATCAATTTTCTGTATGAGAGAATCAAGTGCACGCTCGTTAAGTTTGCATACGACAGAGTTAGGTGGATGTGTGATATGCTTGAAAGTAGAGAGGCTGTAGAGGGATCTGGGCAGGATGGATTCATGGTTTGAGGTCAGTTGTAGGAAGTTCAACAAGACCAACTGCTAGGTCCTGAACTTAGGTCACAACAACCCCATGGAATGCTATAGACATGAGGATGATAGGTTGGAAAGCTTGCTGTCATAAAATGACCAATATCTATTGGATGGCAGCCAACTGAATATGAGCCAGCAGGGTGCCCATATGGCCAGGAAGACCAGTGGCATCCTAGCCTGTATTAGAAATAATGTGGCCAGCAGGAGCAGGGAAGCGATTTTCCCTTTGTACTTAGTGCTGTTGAGACAGCACCTGGAGTACAGGGTTCAGCTTTGGACATGTCACTATAATAAAGACACGGAGGTGCTGAAGTGTGTCCAGAAAAGGGCAACAAGTCCTGTGGGGACCACCTGAGGCAACAGTATTATTTAGCCTGGAGGAAAGGTGGCTGAGGCAAAACCTTATTGCTTTCTACAACTACCTCAGCTTGTAGAGAGGAGGAATTCCATCTGTTCTTCTGACAGGATGAGGAGAAATGAGCTCAAGCTGCACATAGGGAGAATTAGATCACACATTGCAAAGACTTTTTTTACAGAAAATGTTGTCAAACATAATAGGCTGCCCATGAGAGTGATGGCATTATCATCATCTCTGAAAATATGTGTAGAAGCAGTGCTGATTGACCTGTCTTAGTGGTTGGCTGGCAGTGCTGGGTTATTGTTTGGCTTTGATGACCGTAAAGGTTGCTTTCAATCAAAAAAGTTCTGTGATTCTGTGTGATTGTTTTAAGGTAGTTCTAGTTCTTGATCATAAAATAATTGCAACTGGAAAACAGTCCCAGGAAATCTAACAAATCAATACCCGGGCTGAGTGTGTTGGAGATGCACATACAGTCCTGAATCCTTGGATTTTGTAACTCAGGGACAGACCTAACCTATTTTTCCCAGGTAACACGTAACAAGATGAGAGGAGTTTGCCCCAACTTGCACCAAGGAAGGATTAGTTTGAATACTAGGAAAAAATCTTCGAATTTTCTTCACATTTCTTTGCTTATAGTTTATAATAATTCAAAAGATGATATTACAGTATGGAATAATATCTAAATTTATGTTTTATTTTGTTTTGTGTTATTTAATTTAATTTAATTATCTCTGAGAGGTTTTTCTGTAGAAGAATAAAATATTAAAGGAAGAAAGTTATAGATATCCGCTTAGCTAAATGTTATCACAGTATCACAGTATCACAGTATCATCAAGGTTGGAAGAGACCTCATAGATCATCAAGTCTAACCTGTTACCACAGAGCTCAAGGCTAGACCATAGCACCAAGTGCCACGTCCAATCCTGCCTTGAACAGCTCCAGAGTTGGCGAC
>VXBP01010415.1:61897-83545 GCA_013400115.1 Rhinopomastus cyanomelas
TCAAGCACCTCAATGTCCTTCCTAAATTGAGGGGCCCAGAACTGGACACGGTACTCAAGATGCGGCCTAACCAGTGCAGAGTACAGGGGCAGAATGACCTCCCTGCTCCTGCTGGCCACACCATTCCTGATGCAGGCCAGGATGCCATTGGCCCTCTTGGCCACCTGGGCACACTGCTGCCTCATGTTCAGGTGGGTATCGATCAGCACCCCCAGATTCCTTTCTGTTTGGCTGGTCTCCAGCCACTCCCACCCCAGCCTGTAGCTCTGCATGGGATTGTTGTGGCCAAAGTGCAGCACCCGGCACTTGGACTTATTGAATGCCATTGTTTTCTCTTGTTTTTTTACAGTCTGTTAAAATGTATAAAATTCCAAAATACAAGTAGCTTTTAATTTGCAAGGTCCTAGACCAGCATAACAGCAAGGTTAGATGTAGCTGAGCTGGATTATACCTATATTAGAATATATTGTTTCTTCCTATTGGTGCAACTTGAGGCCTCTCTTCAGAGTAGTAATCTCTTTTCTAATTATTCAGTACAGTATTACTCTTTTCTATAACTTTTCTTTTGAATTTTATTTTGTGAATGAAGGGAAAAGGTCAGCTATTTGAATAATTGAATAATTGGATAATTGAAACACTATTTTCCAGAAATACTGGTATTCAAAATCATTCATTCAGTTGTCCAAAACTTTTACTAAGAGAGATTAAGTAGGAAAAGCAAGAAACACTTTCTTTATCAAAGTAGAAAGGAAGGCTCAGTCCTATCAGCCTTTGTAGACTAACTTGTTGGAAATGTAATAAAGATGTCTTTAAATTCTGGAAAAACTGTGTGTCAGCATGCTGTAAATATATTTTTACAGTTATATATCTGTGAATTCTTGGGTTCTGAAACCTGAAATTTACTAGAAAATTACTGGATTTTATCTTAAATTATTATTGCTTAATGAGTAATACTGATACTCATTAAGTGTTAACTGAAACAGATTTGGTTTTGCAAACTTTACAATATTTAAGCCTGAAAAATGTCAAAACTAGAAATACAAAATTTCCAAATCTGTATTCTAGTGTGTATGTGTTTATGTCTAAGTGATCATTTAGCTTACTGCTATGAACCTGTGATTTCTTTTTAATTGAAAAATAGGATGCAAAGACTTTCGAGAAAAGCCCTATACTCAGAGTTGTGTGTGGTCCATCATTAAAAATAGCAATTTCTCTTTTGGGGAAAATAATTTCTCTTTTGGGAAAACAAATTATTTATAAGATTCTCCGTCCACTACTTTGCAATGACTATTTCCTAGAATCAAGCTTCTTTATCAGGGTTTCCCAATTTGTCCCAGGGTTCACCCATTCTGAATTTTCACAGCCTTATTTGAAAAATCTTACCAATGAATAGTCTTGTTTCATAGAACCATTGGATGCCTTAGGTTCGTAGATTATCTAGTCCTGTCATGAATAGGAACTCCTCTTATCTTTCTGTTTCTTGACTTTTCAACTGCAATTAAGAGACTAAATCTTGTACCACACTTTTGGGAACATTTAGACAAATATGTCTGGAGCTGCCTCACATACTAAGTTCTAAACTTAGTTACTGAGTTCCATAGTATTTCACATTATTACTGCATGAGGCCTCCTACACAAATGGCAATGCATCATGAGGCTGAATTCAGTGTAGTTCTGCCTTACCGAAGCCCGCAAAATCTAACTCTGTACACCTACATTTTTTGCATTATCTGTGCAGCAGAGAATGTGGTATTCTTGACATAATCTCCTCTATCAGCTTGACCTGAAATTCAAAATGGTTTATGTCATGACTTTGAATAACTCGTCTTGAGTTGAAGTTTCTTTGCTTTTGGCACCATTTGTTTGTTTGTTTGTTTTGTGGAATGTCTGCCTAACTGCCAGACGAAGAGTCTCTATAGAGATAAAAGAAAAAGAGCTTGTTGGAAAATTTCTGATTAAAGAAATGCAGGGCCAGGAAATCTAACAAATCAATACCTAGGCGGAGTGTGTTGGGAATGCACATACAGTCCCGAAGCCTTGGATTTTGTAACTCAGGGACAGACCTAACCTATTTTTCCCAGGTAACACGTAACAAGATGAGAGGAGTTTGCCCCAACTTGCACCAAGGAAGGATTAGTTTGAATACTAGGAAAATTTCTTCACTGAAAAAGCTGTCAAACATTGGAACAGGCTATCCAGGGAAAGAATGTTGTCACCATCCTTGAAGGTATTTAAAAGACAGGTAGATGTGGTATTTAGGAACATGGCTTAGTGGTGGACCTAGTAGTGCTAGATTAATGGTTGGACTTAATGATATGAAAGGTCTTTTCCAACCCAAACTATTCTAGGAGTCTAAGAATAAAGCTCGGGACCAGGAAGTATTTACTGATCTAGAGTTCAATTCTGTGATAAATTAAAAACCCTAAAACCTCATAGAAATGGGGCTGGGAACCTGGAAATCCTGTTAGCAAGCTCCCAAGGTATTTGCCTCTGAGACAGTCATATCCTTAAAGCATTATTCTTGTCATAAGTTTCCTGCTGCATTACAAAACTCAGTGGTATGCACAATCAAAATATCAGTGATTTGTTGGAGAAGATGTCCTTTATAAAGTAAGGTTAACATTATTATTGTTCTTACATCCTTACAGTAATGTGGTTTATTGTTAGGCTCACTTAGTATGTTAGATTTTTATATATCCTGGACTCACTATTCTGTTGGAATTTGGATAATCCATTTTTGGATAATCCATTTGCTGTCTTAGAACTGGAATTCTCCCAAGGCCTTTCATACTTACCTTTCTTTCAAGAAGAAAGAACTAGCTCTTGTTCTTTTTGTGAGAGGAGCCGCAGGCTGCGTGGTGACATAGCAGGCTGTTTTAACAAGAGGCTTCTAGCTAACAGGGGGGGACTGACAAAATAAAAACCCAAAAAACACCACAGAACACCAGAAGACATGGTGACTACTCGGACAAAGGCCAGCAGAAAAACAGTGGCCACAAAAACACAGGCTACACACAATCACGTAGAAGTTCAGGCACCCGGTTGCAGTCCTGGAGCCTGGCACTGGCTATGGAGAATGGCAGGGACAACACCTGTGTTAGGTATGAGCAGATCATAGATCTGATGAACGTGGAGGCTGAGCTAAAAGAAGAGGTGGAAAGACTGACAGCTATAAGAATTGTGAAAGGGAAATTGACCATTTCCATGATGTAATCTCTACAAAACCTGATCCAGGGTTACATCTTAGTGGCTCGGGGGGGTCAAGAGCCTCCTTACAGCAAAGTCTCTCAGTCTTCATGTAGTAACCCACAGGAGCAGGGGCAATGGGTACAGGTCTCCGTCCAGCCGGACACATGCAAACGGAGCAAGTGTGCTACCTTAAGAGGTTCACCACCTACAGTGCACTTGCAGAATAGGTATGATGCTCTGCTGGAGGAACAGGTCATTAGCAAGGAGGAGGATTCAAAGAGCCTAGTAACTGCTCAAAGACAGGTTGCATCAGGTCAGCCATCAAGACAAATATTGTAAAGAAACCTCGAAGGGTCATTGTTAAAGGAGTAATTCTATTGAAGGGAACAGAGGGCCTAATATGCAGACCTAACCCATTCCATAGAGAGGCCTGCTGCCTTCCTGGTGCCCAGGTAGGGGACATTGTAGGTAAAATCCCCAGCCTCGTGAGTCCTTCAGCTTACTACCCACTTCCGATCTTTCAAGTGGGTAGTGACGATGCCACAATGAGAGGATAATGATCGATTAAGAGGGATTTCAGGACCTTAGGATAACTGCTAAAGGAATCAGGAGCTCAAGTTGTGTTCTTCTCTATCCCTCTAACATCAACGATGGACGAGGGAACATTTAGGAGGAGCCAGCAGCTCAATTCATGGCTCCGGAACTGGTGTCATCAACAAGGGTTTGGATTCTGCAATCACAGCTCCGTTTACAGGGCACCAGAGCTGCAATCAACCATTGGGATGCACTTGTTCCAGAGTGGGAAAAGGATCCTGGGGCAGGAATTGGCAGGACTCATTGATAGGACTTTAAACTGGGTTTGAAGGGGGAAGGGGTAAATAGTCTTCTGCTGGTGGGTGATAACCACTGGGGCAGCTCACCAGTGGCTGAGGGATGGAGAGCCAGTGAGGGCCCTCAACTTGCCCAGGGGCAAGCCAAGGATGATGGATGAGGACAGTCTGTGGAAATGAAGGGCAATTGGCACAAGGGGAGGACAGGGCCAGCCCAGCTGAAGTGCCTCTATGCAAATGCACAGAACTTGGGCAACAAACGGGATGAATGAAGGGCCACTGTGCTGCTGGCGTGCCATGACATAGTGGCTATAACTGAAACTTGGTGGGATGATTCCCATGACTGGAATGGAGGGATAGATGGGTACAAGCTCTTTAGGAAGCACAGGCAGGGAAGGAGAGGAGGAGGTGTTGCCCTCTATATTAGTGAAGAGCTGGAATCATAGAATCACAGAATCATTAGGGATTGGAAGGGACCTTGAAAGACCATCCAGTCCAATACCCCAGCCACAGCGGGATCACCCAGACCAGGTCACACAGGAACACATCTAGGCGTGTCTTAAACATCTCCAGTGAAGGAGACTCTACAACCACCCTGGGCAACCTGTTCCAGTGCTCCGTCACCTTCTCAGGTTGATGTGGAACCTTTTATGTTTCAGCTTACAACCATTGCCCCTCGTCCTATCACTAGATGACACCGTGAATAGCCCAGTGCCATCCTCCTGACACCCACCCCTCAAATATTTGTAGACGTTAATGAGGTCACCCCTCAGTCTCCTCTTCTCCAAGCTAAAGAGACCCAGCTGCCTCAGCCTCTCCTCGTAAGGGAGGTGCTCCACCTCCTTCATCATCTTCGTTGCCCTATGCTGGACCCTCTCCAGCAGCTCCACATCCCTCTTGAACTGAGGAGTCCAGAATTGGACACAATACTTCAGATGTGGTCTCACCAGGGCAGAGAAGTATTTCTTGCACCATTAACCATTCCACCATCTCCATGTAATTAACTTTTTTTCTTATGTACATTAATACTTCTTAATTTGTGCACTAATACATAGTCACATTTTAAGTGCTACAATTAATTTTAACCTCTTGGAGAAAGATGCAGAAATAAAATTGTCTGAAGAGCTTTCATAGGTAGAAATATTTTTAAAATATTTGCAATGTAGACAACGGAGGGAAAAAATTACCTGACTGTAGAAGTTAATTTTATTTAGCTATGGGTTTAGGAGTTTGGATCACCTTCTCATCTTTTACCATAGTGCAGATAATAAGCATCATTGAAATAGATTGTGAATAATAAAGGCTCATTTACTCCTCAGTAAAAATAAGAAAATCCAAGAATTAAAACATTTTGCTGATTTGATAGTTTCCTTGCCTTATATTTTCAAAATATTTAAATAACTATTGGTGAGGAAGAATAAATAATATGTTGAAATCATATGTTCAGAATTGCCTAAAAGGAGGAGTATGTATTTAGTCTGTATCTAAAATACCTACGCTAATGAATAGTGCTAGTGGAAAACACACTCTTAACTGGGTAGGAATAATTACATCTTTTCTTCATGTATGGGAGGTAAGGCATTGGTGATGGTGAAAGGATTGCCAGAATAACAATGAACATCCACAGTAAAGTGGTGAAGAGAGTCCAGATACCAATACTCTCAAGCCAGCACATATTCTTTCTGTTCTGTAAATGTATTACTGGGATTTTAAAACACTCATTATCCATCCACTGTGTGTTTAGATTAACTGTTTGAACACTTCAAATTATGATAATTGCTGCTATGTCAGTTTCTAGTAATGTATAAAATAATTCCAAGTAAAAGTATAAAACAAATATTTGGACAGTCTCCAAATATTTTAGTGCAAATGAGAGAAATATTTTGTAAAGAGCTAGGTAGAACAATTAGAGATTATTATTGTCTAGAGGCTCTGGAATAGATTGTTCAGAAAGCTTGTGGATGCTGCCTCCCTGCAAGTGTTCAAGGCCCGGTTGGATGAGGGCTTGAGCAACCAAGTCTAGTTGAGAGGTATCCCTGCCATTGCAGGGAGGTTGGATTAGATGATCTCTAAGGTTCCTTCCAACCTCAGCCATTCTGTGAGTCTATGATTCTATGTCAAGTCTCTACTTTTTTTACTTTTCTCAAATTGTTCTAGTGTTACAGAAGTTTGTGATATGTGGCTTGATTTTTTTATTATGATTATTTATTACTGCCAAAAATCTATGCTTGCTAATGAGTAATTACTGGTAAGAACTGAGAAGCATACCTGCTAATTAGAAAGCTAGCAAGTGATCTCATCAACATTAAGTCAGCTAGCAACTGATTAATCATATTAGCAGGGGGATTAAGGAAGAAATGGGATAAGGACACTTTAAATGGCCCAGCCTGGAGACAGCTCTATAACAAAAGAGCTTAAGAAGTTTAATTGGTATCTAAAAGAATGCCATGATCTAGAATTCAATCATTTACAAGATGTGGATTAACACAGTATCTTCCAGACCTCTAATATAAAAAAGAAAGCCTAAAATGTTCTGTTTAACTGATTTCATTAACAGGCACCACAGCTTTCCTTTTGCTTGTACACATCCGCAGAGATCTGAAATGTCAAGAGCAGAACTATTTATTGGAGTGGCTTTGTTTTTATTAGCAGTTCCCATCTTTATCCCTCATGTAGCAAGTCCGATACCTGCTGTTCTAAAGCTTGGTGTCATAATGGAACAGTGGTACAAATTGCTTATCATTGAGGAAAAACCTTAATTACAACCTTGAGTTGTATATTGGTGTCTTTTCTTAGTATAGAACTAGTACAGATTCCAAACCAAATCACAGAAATCATAGAATCAAAGAATGGTTTAGATTGGACAGAACCTCAGATATCATTTTGGTCCAAGTTCCCTGCCATGGGCAGGGACATCTCACCACACCAGGTTGCTCAGACCCCCATCCAACATGGCCTTGAACACTTTCAGGGAGAGGATACCCACAGCTTCCCTGGTCAACTTATGCCTGTGCCTCACTACCCTCACAGTGAGGAATTTCTTTGCAAATTAGATATAGTCTAAATCTACCCTCTTTTAATTTGAAACCATTCCCCTCTGTCTTATCACTTGTGTCCTTTGTAAAAAAATCCATCTTCAGCTTTTCTATAGCACCCCCTCGGCTGCTTGGAGGTACTTGTGGCCCTGGACTGACTGACAGTTCAATGTCCTTCTTATACTGGGGACTTCAAGACTGAATGCAGTATTCCAGGCGATGTCTCACAATAGTGGAGTACAGAGGAAGAAACACACCCCTTGTCCTGATTTTAATGATTATTTTGATGCACCCTGGCAGTAGTAGTTAAATTCATGCCTGTGAAGCTTGTAACTATTGAGATGACCAGCACCAAAATAAAATCTATGAGAAATGTCAGGCAGCAACTAAGCACTACACAGCTGCTTTCTCACAGTTATCTTCCTTGCCCCTCCTTGCCCCAGCCCTTGGGGCTGGCAGAGAGAATGGGAAAGATAAAAGTATGAAAGAAACTCATGGGTTTAAACAGTCTAAATTATTAAAACAGTTTAATAATTTAGAAGAAGATTTTTGGAAAAAGAGAGAGGAGGAAAAGCCATAAACAAAAAAAAAGAAGAAAAACAAGTAATGCAAAAGAAAACAATTGGTGACCACCAACTGACCAATGTCCAGTCAGTCCCTGAGCAACAGCCCCTCCATCAACCTCCTCATCCTGTTTTATTGTTAAGCATTTAGTGTATGAGAGAAAGCCTGTCGATATAGTCTATCTGGACTTCAGTAAGGCCTGTGACACTGTCCCCCACAACATACTCATGAATAAGCTGGCTGCCCATGGCTTGGACAGGCACATACTCTGCTGGCTGGAACACTGGCTGGATGGCTGGGCCCAGACAGATGTGGTCAGTGGAGCTAAATCTGGTTGGAGGCCAGTCACAAGTGGTGTCCCCCAGATTTCAGTGCTGGGGCTGTTCCTGTTCAATATATTTATCAATGACCTTGATGAGGGGATTGAGTGCATCCTCAGCAAGTTTGCAGATGACATCAAGCCGAGAGGGTATGTCAATCTGCTGGGGGGTAGTAAGGCTACTCAGAGGGACCTTGACAGACTGTATCGATGGGCTGAGCATAATTGTCTGGGTTTCAATAGTGCCAAGTGTCAGGTCCTGCATTTTGGTCACAACAATCCCATGCAATGCTACAGGCTTGGGGCAGTGTGGCTGGAAAGCAGTCTGGCAGAAAATGACCTGGGGGTTCTAATTAACAGGAGGCTGAATATGAGCCAGCACTGTGCCCAAGTAGCCAAGAAGACCAACAGCATCCTGGGCTGGATTAGAAATTGTGTGTCCAGCAGGAGTGATTAGAAATTGTGTGTCCAGCAGGTGATTGTCTCCCTGTACTCAGCACTGGTGAAGCTGCACCTTGAGTACTGTGTCCAGTTTTGGGCACCTCAGTGCAAGGGAGACATCGAGGTACTGGAGCAAGTGCAGACAAGGCCAATAAAGCTGGTGAAGGGTCTGGAGAATAAATCTTATGAGGAGGGATTGAGAGAGGTAGGGCTGTTTAGTTTGGAGAAGAGAAGGATTAGGGGAGACCTTATCCCTCTCTACAACTCTCTGAAAGGGCATTGTAGAGATGCTGGTTCCTATCTCTTCTCATAGGTAATTAGTGACAGAAATAGAGAGAATGGCTTCAAGCTCCAACAGGGTAGGTTTAGATTTGATATCACGGAAAAAATTACTTATGGAGAGAGTGGTCAGGCACTGGAATGGGCTGCCCCGTGTGGTGGTGAGTCACCATCCCTGGATGAGTTTAAACGATGGTTAGGTATAGTGTTGGGGGATCTGGTTTAGGGGTGAACTTGTAGAGTAAGGTTGATGGTTGGACGTGATGATCCCGTGTCTTTTCCAACCTGAATCATTTTATGATTCTGTATGACATAGAATATCTCATTAGTCAGTTGATGTCAAATGTCCTAGCTGTATTGCCTTCCAGCTTCTTGTGCACCCCCTGCCCATTTGCTGCTGGGATGGGGTTAGAAGTAGAAAAGGTTTTATTGCTGTGTAAGAACAGTTTAGCAATAAACCCCCCACATCTCTATGTTATTTCAGCACAAATCAAAACATAGTCCATAAAAGCTATTACACAGGAATATAACTATTCCAGTAAAAACTGCTATATTCTTCACCCTCTATACTATATCATTTACATAATGCTCAGGTCCCACATTATCACAACATGTTCTCATTAACTAATCCTTCTATCCTAAAACATCTGTGAAAATGTCCATGAACACCCATAAAATATTCATTAAGTTCATTTTGTCTACAAATTTGGGTTCTGTTACCTTATTAATTCCGGACAGAAGAGGCAGTCATGTGGAGTTACTGGGCATAAAAACTGGCTCAAGTTGGGTGACTGCTGTTCTTGTACTGCTTCTTGAGAGGTTTATCCTTCATTGATTCAAGTAGTTTCTATTTATAGTATTTCTGGATAACACAATTCAAATTATAAGCTACAGCAATTTCAATGTATATCCGTTGTAGGCTCTACCCCTGACGCTTTTGAATGAGGCCATAAGGTTTAGCATTGCAATGAATTTATCCTCATGCCTCTAGCCTGGCTGGCAGCAAGAGGGTCCTTCTATAATAACTTTGATATATGTCAGCCATTGCAGTGTCGACATCCAGCATCATGTAACATTGCCATCACAGAATTTAAAGAATGGATTACTTTCACCCAGGATTAAATAATCTTAAAGTACACACTGGAATTCCCAAATCTTCTGCATTGCCCACTAAGCGTACCCTGGTCCTTGAACAAAAACAATCACAAAAGTAGGTTTGCAGTTTCCCCAATGTAGGAATAAGCCAGACTACTTCTCCTAGACATTTTTATATGTATTATAAGAACCATATATTCGTTCACAGTGTGCAGGGATCATGATCTATTGGTTATACCTAGAAATCTTTTCAACACCTTCAGGGATGGTGATGCCACCACTTCCCTGAGCAGCCTGTTTCAACTTTTGACAACTTTGTGAAGAAATTTTTCCAACTGTCCAATCCAAACCTCCACTGGTACAATCTGAGATTATCTCCTCTCACCCTATCACTTGTTACTTGTAAGAAGAGACAGCACAATCTCCTTTTGGGTAGCTATAGTGACCAAAAAGTTCTCCTCTCAGCTTCCTCAGTCACTCCTCATAAGACTTGTGCTCTAGGACATTCACCAGCTTTGTTGCCCTTCTCTGGAACCACTCTAACAAATCAGTATCCTTCTTCCAGTGGAGAATCCAAACTTGGACATGGTATTCAAGGTGCCGTCTCATAAATGTCAAGTATGGGAGTACCATCATTTTCCCAGTCATCCTGGCCACATTGTTGCCAACAGAAGCCAGGATGTTCTTGGTCCTCTTGGCTACTTCAGCACATTGTTCATTCATATCCAACTGGCTGTAAACCAATGTCCCCAGGGCCTCTTCCACTGGGCAGCTCTTTAGTCACTCTTCCCCAATCCTGTACTGAGCCATAGGGAATAACACCTGTGAACAGATACCAGTCAGATTAACACCATTTACAGCAACCCTTTGGGCTTATCCAGCCAGACTTTTATCCAGTGAAGAGTATGAATGTTCAAGCTGTATGACATTTGTTCAAGCCAAATTTCTCTATGAGACTTTTGTGGAAAACAGTGTCAAAAGCTTTACTGAACTACAGATGGACAGTTTGCAGAGCCCTTCCCCTGTGAAATAGGCAGGTAACTGTGTTGTAGAAGGAGAATCATAGAATCATGGAATCATAGAACAGGTCCTGCCTTTCATAAACCCATGACAATTGGACCTTATCATGTCACATATGTGCCACATGGCGGTGTTATATTTAAGGTTTGTGAGGATATGGCATGAAATGACTCTATCCACACAAATAAGGGATAGATAGAAACATATTATGCACAAAAGATGCAATATGCAAAATGAAAAAGACTTAATACACATGCTGTTCCCACCCAGATGGTCATGCACAGGATGTAGCACAACATTGGCTTATGAGGAGAGGCTGAGGGACTTGGGGCTTTTTAGTCTGGAGAAGACTTAGGGGAGATTTGATCAATGTTTATAAGTATCTGAAGGCTGGCCAGGAGTGGGGGGACAGGCTCTTTTCACTTGCTCCCTGTGATAGGACAAGGAGCAATGGGTGTAAGCTGCAGCAGAGGAGGTTCTGCCTCAACACAAGGGGGAACTTCTTTACTGTGAGGGTCATGGAGCACTGGAACAGACTCCCCAGGGAGGTTGTGGAGTCTCCTTCTCTGGGGACTTTCAAGGCCCACCTGGATGCGTTCCTCTGTGATCTGTGTTAGATAGTTTTGTCCTGCTGCGGCAGGGGGTTTGGACTCGATGATCTCTTGGGTCCCTTCCAACCCCTAACATCCTATGATCCTATGAGCCTATGATTCCTCCAAGGGTAGTACAGCAAGGCACTGAAAAAGTTAGCAAGCATCCCTGCAGTGACAACATTGGCCAAATTATTTGCCACACTGCACTTGCTTTTAGGGAGTCTTTTATACTCCTAGCATCCAGACGTGTATTCTCAAGACTAACAGGCTTGTAGTTCCCTGGATCCTTCTTCAGGCCCTTCTTACAGAGCAGCATCAAATTTGCTAAACTCTATTCAAATGCGTAATTTTACAACATCCTTGTAGTCCTCCTGAGTTGCTTGACAATGTAGTGTCAGCTTCTGGATCGTTGGAAACATAACGTATGAACCAAGTTACCAGCCAGAATGCTATCTTCAGATTTGAAAAGCAAGTTCAATGGTAACACAGCACTCCAGAGGAAAATATTTGAACAATTGCATTCAGAAGGACCTGGAAATCATTGTCCAGCTGGAAAACTATGATGTAATTACAATCATCATAACATGATGGGATGAATTGCACAACTGGAGTGCTGCAATGGATGGCTATAAACTCTGTCTGAAGGGACAAGCAAGAAATGAGAGGAAGTGAAGCGGCCCTCTATGTTAGGGAATGTTTAGACATTCTTTAAATCTTGATGATGATGATGATGATGAAAAGATTGAATACTTAGAGGTAAGAATTAGGGGGAAGGCCAACAAGGCACATATAATGGAGACAGTCTATTATAGAACACACAGTGAGGCTGAAGAGACAAACATTCTATGAGCTGGTAGAAGTCTTAGAATATCATGGGAGACTTCAACATACAATGGAAATGTATTTCTGTTCTGCTGGAAATCCAAGAGAAACAATTCAAGAGGTTCCTGGAAAGTGTGGAAGACAGCCTGCAGACACAGCTGGTGAAAAAGCCTGCTAGGGAAGGCTCCCTGCTGGACCTGTTGAGTTAGAGGACTCAAAAAGACAAGACCTTGCGGATCATGTGAATCTTGGAGGCCGTCTTGGGCATAGTGATCATGGAATGGCAGAGTTTCCAATTCCTAGTAAAGCAAGAAGGGGTGTTAGTAGAACTGTCACCTTGGACTTTCAGAGGGCAGCTTTGGCCTATCCCACATAGGGTGTGGGATATGACAAAGCCCATTTTATTCCTAAAATCTGGGTGTCCTATGCAGGTCCTTATGGCAAAAAACAGCTGTCAAAAATGCTTATTATTCATATACACTTCTCATTGTTTTTGTTGCCCCAAAAATGATGTCATCAGCATATTGCAAGTGTTCAGGAGTTTCATCTTGTTCTAATTTAGTCTGGATCAATCTGTAGCAAACAGTGGCACTGTTTCTACTCCTGGGGCAGTCAATTCCAGATATACTCAATATCCTTCTAGGTGAAGCAGACTGCAGTCTGCAATCTGATGCCAAAAGGATTGAGAGAAACATGTTAGCAGTATCTGTCGCCAGGTACCACTGGGCTACTTTTGACTTGAGTCGATATTGTAGATCTCCATGTAGCAGCACTCAAGTGGTGTGGTGACTTCAGGACACAGTACAACTTTGTTAGTTTCCACACTGTTATTTGTACTGGTCATAGAGCACTATAAAAGGGTAAATGAGTCTTAGTGATCCTTGATTCTCCAGTCACCAGATCAGCTTATGAAAGGGAACTGAGGAGCCTCCCATTAGTGTCGTATTTTTGCCAATGTGAATTGTCATAGTAATTGGCACCTGCTTTTCTTTAACCCACAGCAACCTCAAAACAGAAGGATCCTTTGAGAGACCAGGAAAGTTAGACAGCTTCTTTATCTTCTTCATAGTCAAGACAACTACATCTAAAGTGCAGAATCACCCTTAAATCACCCCTCCTGAAAGTGTATTTACCAAGGATACATAGAGCCTCCACACCAGCAGTGACAGCACACTTTTGCCACTCTACCCTTGTTATGCTTACCTCAGTCTCCAGCATAGACAGTTCTCAGTATTTTCCTGTAACAGCAGAAATAATCTGACGGTATCAGAGTCCACTGTTCTACCACAACTTATTCTCCTGCAGGGCTAATGTGCCATGCCATGGGACTCTCTCAGTCCAGTAAATCTGGTTGTCCCTTTCCTCCTCTTGGCCAAAGGCATGGCTCCTCTATTCCTGCTCAGAGTTTTAATGACTTGAGTTTTGTGATTGCTAACCAGAAGTCTCTTCATCAGGGTGAAAAGAGTACACTCAATACTTCTGCTCTGCCCAACAGATATTGCAGCAGTAATTTCTTGAGATGGATGCCTTTTGGCTGTATTTTTTTCCCTTACAGTTCCTGTATGCAAGCATCTAGTCTCCATTTAGGTTTACTATCCCATATCCTCAAGTCTTCCCTGCTAGTTGCACCACAGTGTAGCACGTAGTGTGCTTTTTTCTTGAAGAAAAAAAGTCTGACTGACACATTGGTCAATGTGAGCAAGGAAGACCTATGCTTGGATTGCTGGGATTATGTTGGGTCAGTTTCTCCACAACCAAGAAGCAGACCCCTAGGGAGAAAGTGATATTCAGTTTTAATTCTCGGTTAGTACCTTCTTGTCTGTCTAGATTATTGTGTCCAGCATGTTGGGTTATGGTATCAAAGCACTTTATACAGATTTTCACCACATGGACTGGGTTTTTAGGTGGCTGGTTGTCATCCAATCTGCTGTGGATCACCTCTACCACAGCTAATAATTGTGCATTTTCTTTGGGAATTTACAAGATTTTCTTTGTCATGGGTTAGAAATCCTGACTGTACTTTGACTAAGATCTTTTCGTTAAAGTGTTAAACACAAAGAGAGGATTAAAAAAACTTATGGATTTGCAGGCAATTAAACAACTTACTCAATTTGAGAAAAAAAGGCAACAATACGGTTTTATTAATCCCCCCCTACAAACAGCAGAAAGCCCCCACGCAGAAGGCATACACACAGACACAGAAATTCATCACTATGCTCTTACAAAACTAAGATAAAATGTCCAGAATGTCCAGTGTAGACAGTTCTGGTAACTTCTGCTTCTGTTCCGAAGCCACAGTGGCTTCCTGACTCCCCTGAATTGAGTATTTTGAAAGTTAGATTGATTCTCATCAATTTCCAAAGTTTGGAAATAACTGTCACTGTGAAAGTGCAGCAGGCCATCAAATTCCATGACTTGCCGAGGTCATTGTGTAGTCATTGTGAGCTGTATATTAGAAGCTGACTTCAGAATTCAATTTTGTGTGTGACTGGCACTCAAGGACCATATAAAACTTTTAACTGGTTATTTTGATTAATCCTTTCTAATATTTTTTTTGTATTTCCTGAAGTTATTAATTTGTTAGTGTCACAGTTTGTCTCCAGCACTTTCCTTTTTCACAGGGGTTATTGACATGGGGAATCCTCAGATGGTGCTGAATGCTTTGTCTCCCTATTTTTCATGATTAATCATAAGATCATACACAGCTAAAATGGCTTTAGAAGAAACTTTTAACTGCCTTGTTTTTTATATTTCTTTCTGACTTTAATTCAGAAGCCACAATTTTATTATAGAGTCGTAATTAACTTCATTATTACGTTTTAATTTATTCTGCTATCTTGAATGTCCACTGTACACACACTGAAAATACAAGCCTGAAGTTAAACAACTCCCTGAATGACTATAATATATTAATTATTGTCGTATTTTCACAGTGGTTGATTTTGCTGTTGATTTGCTTCACAGTACATTCATTAATACATGCCATCATGTAAGATTCCATTTCTTAAACTACATTACATCTAGATTAAGAAAAATAGCCAGACTATGAATTTAAATATTTTATTTTAAAAAAAACCTTATTAGAAATAGTTTGTTCATAGCATATGCCCAAGCTCCGAGTATAAATAGAGGTTGTGAATATTACTACAGTGGATTGACCCTGGCTAGATGCCAGGTGGCCACCAAAGCTGCTCTATTTCTCCTGGTCCTCAGCTGGAATGTTGAGAGAGAATTATTACAAAGGGATCATGGATCAGGAAAACAGGAGAGCAATATCATTCACCAGTTACTGTCACCAAAAAAACCAAAAAAGATTTGGGGAAACAAGGTTAATTACCAATCTAATCAAGGTACGATAATAAAAAAAAAAAAAAAATCTTGAAAAAATCCTTCCCTCAAACCCTCACTTCTTCCTAGGCTCAACTTTACTCCTGAATTCTCCAGCTGTTCTCCTGAGTGGAACTGGGGGCTGGAAAGTGGGGGTTATGGACAGTTCATCACATGTTTCTGCTGCTCCTTCCTCCCCAGGTGGAGGACTCTTCATGCTCTTCCCCTGTGTAAGGGTCTGTTCCTGGAATCTTCACTATTGCTCTGGCCAGAATTAAAACCAAAACAAGGTTATGTATTGGTTGGGAAAAAATCCCAAGACTTTTTTAACAGGTGCCCATGAGGCCTTCTGGAACATGGTTTGTAGAACAGGATGCAAAATATCAGTACAACTGCCAAAGCAGCAGTGTCCAGGCCTGATGTTTGAGGCAAATGATTCCTCATCTGCACAGACTCCAAGACGTGGCATGTCTTACTGTGTTACTTTTCCAGCAAATATAGGGGTAATTAAAGCTTCCCATGAGGACCAGGCCCTGTGAACATGAGGCAGCTTTCAGCTCTCTGTACAAGGCTTCATCCAGCTCTTCATCCTGGTCAGGTGGTCCATAGTAAACACACACACACCACAGCGTCACCCATATTAGCCCGCACTTTCTTACCCCTAAGCTCTCAACTGGTTCTTCATCCTCTCGTAGGCAAAGCTTGATAAATTCTAGGTGCTCTTTCACATAAAGTCACTCTAGTACCCTGTTTCATTGGCTTTAGTCTCTTGCAGAGTACAGAACCATCCATGGCAGTATTTCGTCTGAGCTACCCTGCTCAGATGCTCTCAGTAATTGCAATTATGGCCCTGTGACCACACAAAGATCTGTAGCTGTTCCTGCTTCCTCCTGGTACTGTGCACGTCATTGTAGAGGCATTTCAAAATGTTAATCAAGCATACAGGCTTTCCTGGAGGAGAGTGGGAGGATGTACGACAGCTGTATATAACCCTGGGGTGCTTGCTTTCTGGTCTGCCTCTACTGCCCAGGTGTATGTGTTTTCATTTTGGAACCCACCCCAAAAATCCTTTAATTTAAAGTTCATTTCTTTAAGTTTGCAGGGCTGTTACCAAAGATTCCATTACCTTTTCCAGACAAGTGTGTTCCATCCCTCCCCAGCAGGTTATAATCACTTAAGGTTGTCCCACTGTCATAAAAATCAAAACCTTCATGACAGCACCAGCTGTGTAGCCAGGACTTTGTGTGCATTATACACCTATTTCTGGCTAGCTCCTTTCCTCTAACGGGTAAGATGGAAGGAAAGATAACCTGTGTACAGAATTTTTTTTACCCATAGCCCTAGGGCTTTATAGTCATCCTTGATGATGCTCAGCTTCTGGTTTTCTGTGTTATTCATGCTGAAATGGAGGAATAACAGGGGATAGTACGCTTTAGTTTTGATCAGCCATAGCACCCTCTCAGTAATGTCTCTGATCTTAACTCCTGGAAGGCAGCAGATCTCTTGAGAGACTCTATTAGGCAGATGGTTTTCTCAGTGCAAGAACTTACCACTATTCCAGGAGTGGGGGCTGGGCCATCACAGAAGCCTGCCACTTGTTTTGAAGTTTCCATTGTTATGTGTTCTGTCTGAGTGCATCAGACATCACTAAGGCATACTTAGAAGGGACAGTGGTTTTAGTCCTGAGGCAAGTACTCACCGTTTTGCTAGAGTCTCTACTCACAGCTGTGGACATACAAGAAGGTTGTATCCTCCCTGCTTTCCCCAGTGTAGACTTACCTGCACTCAAGCTGCTCGCCTCCTGTGAAGGGAGATCTCCTGAGCTGCTTCTCAGAGCAAGCAGAGCTCTCAACACCTTGTCATTGTCAGACTGATTCCTGCTCTGTGCTGGCTGGCAGACTACATATAGTAGTCAGTGTGTCCTCTGGAACACTTATAAATGGGGTGAGGTCACTGCAGGTTGTAGATTCTGGTTTTAACCCTTTTAAAATGCCTATGGGTGCATTCTCAGCATATTATGAGAGCTGCTGGGTTCTGCAGGGAGAACAGTTCTTCCCTTTTTCCTAGCCCCGACTCTTCCAACCTTGGGAAGCATATTTAGGGACCCTTGGTGCCAAGATTTACAGCAGCAGGAGCCAGCCTGCTGCAGCTTCTTGTGGTGACTGGCTGAGATGGTCAATGATCTTTGCTATGGACTGCAGAGTATTATCTGCTCCAGCACCTGCAGTGCCTCTTCTCTCTCCTGCTTACTGACCTGGGTGTCAGCAGAGTTGTTTCACATATTCACACTCCTCTTTCTCTAGCTGCTGTACTACAGGGCTTTTCCCTTTGCTGCTTATACATGTCATTACAGAGGCACTAGCACCACTGCTGATGGACCTCAGCCATAGTCAGGTTCGTGTAGTAGCCAGCTGGCATTGTCTTTCCCAGACATACAGAAAGCTTCTAGTAGCTTCTCAGAGAAGCCACCCATACAGCCCCCCACTAGTAAAACCTTGTCATGCAATCCAATACAATTACTCACATGAAAGATGTTTGATTAATCACTCTCCTGTGGACACAGAACTTCATTGCTGTGCAAGACTTTCTTGTGATTGTGCATCAGTCCTCCATTAGACAGTTCAAACTGAAGATCCTATGCAACTGGAGATGTGATTGTAAATTATGAGTATAGTCTAGCTTGCGGTACTTTATATACCAGGTTGCTATGGGTCGAATTGTTGTTACTTGTCTTGAAAACTGTAGGCCAAAACTTCAGGCTGAGTTTATGGGTTTTCTGCAGAGGGGCTGTGTGCTGTCAGAGAGGGCCTGGAGTTTAAGTTACAGTTTTCTAGCCACCCCCTACCATACACTTCTTCCTATGGACTCCATCTTTTTCACTTAGTCTTGCCTATGTTGAGGAGTGTATGCACATAGAACTGAGCTGGACATGGCAGCCATCTTGCCCTGGAAACACGGTGTGTCTCTAGACAGTGTTGGAACCTCAGAGATCAGCAGAAAAAAGGTTTCATCTGGATTTCCATGGTTTACTGAAATGGAGAGAGTTCTCACATGGTCATGGCTGTAGGAATCAGCACTTTGGAAGTGGAGGAAAGCACATGGAACAGATAACTGGATTAAAATGCCTGCTGCTGCTGCTGGATTTATGCATGGACTTGATGGAACCCACAGTTCCATGGAAGCAGAAGCTATTAGAAGTATCTTTTTCCTTTCTAGGGTATGTACATTGAGGCTTTGGATCAGTTGTATAAGAACATTGTGATTAACATCTGTATGTCTATGCATGTTATGTCTTTTTATGTGGGGTTTTAATGTGTGGGTTGAATTAAATGCCTTGTTGCCTTTTTTCCCTCAGATAGAGTTAGTTTTGGTTTTCACTTGCAATTCATAACTGGTTTTTTTTTTTAAATTCTCACTGTATTTTTTTTTTTTTTTCTTCCCATTAGCAACTTAGCTAAACTAATCGGTTCATATTGTAGTTCAGGCACATAGCACAGGTATGCTCTATTTATATATTTGAGCACTAATTTGGCAGAGGTTAATACTTGTGTACCTGTCTCAGGTATTTTATTGGGACTTTGTAACTATGAATACTTGATCAGTATGGAATTATATATATGCTGTATTCCTATTCCTTATATTAGATGTTGAAAATCTTTAGACTTGCTCAGAACTTGGGTTTCTTCACAGTACCGTAATCAAGATAATTGATGCAGACAGTGGAATCTGTGCTGGGGAATGTCTCAAGTAATCGTAAAAGACACAGAGAATAAAACCAATTTCTTGTCATTATTACAACAGCCTTCTCAGGATATCAATGCTCTTAGAGAAGTAATACTTTGAGAATTTTCTCTCACAGTTTGTTGAAATTTCTGAACATTTCTGAAGACATTTTTCCCCTCTTTAAATCAGTATCAGTTGGTGAATTTTTTTCCTGCTTTGACATTTTTTCTTAATATGATCAGCAGTGCAGATTATTAAATTAAAATGATGTTTACTAGGTCTTAGTATTAAGATTTCATTATGCTCTGACCTTCAAAGTTTCAAATTATTGAATGTTTCTAAGCACTATAATGGTAATTTTAAGTACTTATTACTAATTAGCTGTGGCAGGGGGATTGGACTGGATGATATTTTGAGGTCCCTTCCAATCTCTAACGATTCTATGCATTACTTACTACTAGCATGGAATTAGTCTGAGCAACAGAAAAAAGATGAGATTGGGAGAGCTGAGAGAATTTACGGTGAATTTTCACCTGTTTTCAGTCAAGTTGCAAATCTCTGACTACTACTTTTATTGTATTTTGCTATTGGTATTTTTACTTATTCTACTGCAAGGTAGATAAATTGTAGGGAAGAAAGCATTGTGTGGGAAAGATTTTTGCCTAATGCAGAGGTCTACTGTCCCCTATACAGGTATTAGTACATATTTTAGACAGCAATGTGTTAATCTCATAATAAAACAGCTTTCTCTTAGTTTTTAAACCTCAAATTATCTGAGCTATAAAAATATTTTAGTGCATTTTCTCAATAATGATACTAAAGTATAAATACTAAGAAACTGGTTTATGGAAAAGAATGAAAAGATCTATCCAATTAACTTTATAGATATTTTCTCATGTGCTGGGCATTTCTTCCTTGATCATAGGTTTCAGAAGAAGCTCTGCATCACAGCACTGAGGATGAAGATTCTTTCCGGGGAATGGAGCCCTATCTTGTCCGGAGATTATCATCCCGAAACATCCAACTTCCCCCACTGGCTTTCAGGCAGTTAGAACAGGCTGACTTGGATAAAAAGAATGATACTGAGGCTATCCCAAGGCCCACAACTCTTCCACTAAGGATTCCTCCTCTGATTGCCATTACATCTGCTGAGTCCAGCAGGTAAGGCCTGTAATTTCTTCTTTATTGAATATTTTCAGTGGCTAGTCAAGGACAGCAGATGCTTCTTCTAGGAGAGAAGTTTATATCTTTTTTACTTCCTCTAAAAAAAAGAAGAATAAAATGCTAGTGTGTAAATTTGTGGCTGAGACTTGATAATACTACTTGTAAACCTTTTGGACACGTCCAGATGCAAACAACAGAAAAGCTTTTCTGTGAACATTACTGGTACTATATATTCAGAAAGTGGCTTTGATAATATTTTTTTTCATATTATAATAAAGATAGGATCCTTTTTATATACAGAAAATCTCTCATGTGATACAGTTTCAAAGCAAATGTCAAGGAATCATGGGAGGATTTTTCCTGCCCTTGTACATCTACATTATTCACAATGTAAATATATGAACATATTTGAGTATAAAGTTTTGTGTTATTGTATTACAATTTCTTCATATTGCATCTATGATTTATATCATGCATGTTTTATAGTTCTTAAATGTTTTCTGTTCTTCTAGTTTTCTGTTCTTAAATTATTCTGCCACTGTCCTGTTTTCTATTTTTTGAAATACTAATTTTTTAGTATGAAATTGTTGCTTATGGTGCTGCAGGCAGTGCAGCAGCCAGGTAACCTGAAAATATGTAAGGAATAGGAAAGATGACCACAGTGAGAGCTGGAATGCAGGACTATTAGCTTTTGGACATTATCTTCACACAGAATACCCTATTCTGAAGAAAACGCTGTGAAAAGAATGTAAGACTTCTAGTACACAAGAAAAAAACATGAATATTCTTTAGGGATATCTTCAGTTTTGGAATGTGAGACCGATTCCTGAATTGAAACTCATAGGAACGGTTGAGATACAGAAAGAAAAGTAAGTTTAGGTAGAATGATTACAGTTCACATTCATAGCAGAGTATTTGGATTTGAAACTTCTGGGATTTGGAATACTACAGTATCTTCTGTAAATGGTGTAATACAAGAGAGGTATTCTGTGTATTGTTATCTCTAAAAACACTGAAAAAAATAGGTGTGTGCTCTTGATGTGGTCAAAGGTCAGAAAGCAGAATGAAAAATGTTACTGCTGAACTGAGGCAGTGTGGCCTAGACTTTCGGGTGGTGAGGTGGATTGTAAACTGGCTACAGGGTAGAAGCCAGAGAGTAGTGGTCAATGGGACCGAATCTAGTTGGAGGCCTGTATCTAGTGGAGTGCCCCAGGGGTCGGTGCTGGGACCAGTCCTGTTCAATCTAT
>VXBP01010415.1:83708-107747 GCA_013400115.1 Rhinopomastus cyanomelas
AATGGTTGTAAGCTGGAACATAGAAGGTTCCACATCAACCTGAGAAGGAACTTCTTCACAGTGAGGGTGACGGAGCACTGGAACAGGCTGCCCAGGGTGGTTGTGGAGTCTCCATCACTGGAGATGTTCAAGACCTGCCTGTATGTGTTCCTGTGTGACTTGGTCTAGGTGATTGTGCTGTGTCAGGGGGATTGGACTAGATGATCTTTCAAGGTCCTGTCGAATCCGTAATGATTCTATGATTCTATGAACTGTGGCAAAGTCTAACTGATCATAGATTTCTGGAGACTGTAGTATATTCTACACTAGATTCAAATATGCAAGAGCAAGACAGTTTGAATTGTATCCAAATACATAACAAACCTAAACCGCACTGTTTACTATAGTGTTGCAGTTTGAAAATTAACAGAATTTTCAGATGTGCAGAAGTTGTGTTTTCATGAGAAACAAAAAGTTACACTCAAGAGGAACCCTTCCCCCAGTTACCTGTCCTGGGGGAGGTGACTCTGTCCTGGGACCTGCCCCAGAGGGGACTGGCTAGGTTAGCCTATAAAAGGCAGAGCACGCTCTTTGTTCTCTCTCTCTCTGGGGGCTGGGGTCCTGAAGCTAGCACCCCCCCACACCCGTTCCGCTGGTGGTGGGAGGGGGGCGGGAAATGCGGCTCCGAGAAGGCTGCGGCTTCTGAACCAGCTGTGGCCCTGGCCTGACCTCACCGCCAGCGCACACCTGTTGCCACATGGTCCTGAAGTGACTCTGGCTGCAACTTGTGGCCCCCCGCCACGGCAGCATGGTCCCGCTGCCACGCCGCGGCCCTGGACCCGAAGTGGCCCCCTGGCCGCAGCCCTCTTGGCCATGTGTGGAGTGGGGGGGTGGGGTGGCCCTGCTGATGCAGCCATGCGGTCAGTCTCCATCTTGGATCCCGCACGTGGCCGGGGCCATGTGGCTACCATTTTGGAGAGACTGATCAGCAGGAAGAGAGGCTATTTGTCATTTCTGCTACTGAGAAAGACTGGGGCGCTTAAGTTTTGGGGGAGGACTCCTTTGTGCTTAGCTGAAGAAAGCAGGAGGACTTGAGAATCCTCAAACCTTGGATCTGAAAGAGACTGGGTTCTTTGTTTGCTGCTGCACTGAGGGATGCAGGTGTGGGCGCTGAGAAAGTCAGGCCATCCCAAAAACATTGAAACACATGTCTGCTGCACTGAGGGATGCAGGTGTGGGCGCTGAGAAAGTCAGACCATCCCGGACTGACATGCTCCTTTTCTCAGGTCTCTAAAGTCAAAGAAGACCCAAGGCCCAAATGATATTGACCTCCCATTGTATTTTTCTCAGAATGTGTGATGGCATTTATGACACAGTTTCTAGTTTGTGTGCACTGACTTGCATAACCTTTTCTTCCTTTCTGTATACAGTTATAGAGTTAATAAATCTTCCTGCAGTTTCCCTAAGCCATCCACTGTCTGGCAAATTTATCCGAGATGTCATCGAGACCTCACTGCTTTGCTTTCTTTTCTTTTTTCCTAAATTGTGGTCTTGAACCCACCACATATCACAGTATCACAGTATCACAGTACTATCAAGGTTGGAAGAGACCTCATAGATCATCAAGTCCAATATAGTTAGCTATCTGCTGTACTCAGAGAATGGTCATTTCTGAGAGAAGGTTTTCTGTGACTAAGAATCTGTCCTGGACATTAAAAGCTAAGTTTGTATCCTCCCTGTGCAGTTCATTCCACTGGTTGGCAGAACACATTTTATTTTGAAACTGGACAAAACAAGATTTATCTACAAGTGTTTATTGCTGAGAGTGACAGGAAACAGCAGATCTACAGATTGCTGAATGGAGCTGCCAGGCTGTTAAAACAAACAAACAAACCAAAACTGAACACAACAGCAGAAGGAGTTACAATGACAATGTTCCTTTGTAATATAAAATCTTTAGCTTTTATTTTTCTGTCTTAGCCAAAGAGCAATTATGCTGCTACAGGAAGAAAATAGTCTTGGAAATTAAATTTCTGTAGATGTTCAGTGCCATTTTTCAGTTGTTAGCTCTCTCAAGAAGCTATGTATTTCCTGTTTATGTGGTTGTAATGACAGCTGTTGAAAGCTATCCTTTTATCTGGCTTATTGCCTGCGTGAAAGTATACAAACTTAGGGAATCAAATATGTCTGTGAAAAAAAAAAACTTACCTCTGTTGTCTTCAAATGTATGAAAATGCTCAGTTGAGAAAAGGAAACCAAAATATGGCTGGCACATGGCAGGATTATCTGTTTTCATGGGATACGTGCCTCATTCTGAGGCAGAAGAATTTCACCAACGAAAATTTAAAAATGCGTCTTTTTGGAGGAATATGCTAAAAGATCCCAAAGATAGTTTTATAAAGCATCTTATACTGTGATTTAAATACCTGGAATGTGCAAAACTACAAACAATGAGAGTTAAAGTATTTTTAAAAAGAAATTTGGTGATGGGATGAACTTACAAGTGCTGAGATTGCTAGCAGACGTCACTTGTACCCTTCTTTGTGACAGCATGACATGATAGAGAACTGGGAGGAATGACTGACACCAGTTAGGTAAAGTTCCTGCTGCCACATCAGTCCCATGAAATTCCTGCCAACTGGAATAGAGGAAACATAACATTCATTATTAAAAAGGGAAAAAAAGGTGACATGGGGAACTATAGGCCACAGAACCTCTGTGCCTGGCAAGAGAAAGAAGCAGATGCTCCTAGAAATTGTGCTGAGGCACATGGGAAATAAGGAGATGATTTGAGAAAACCCGTGCAGCTTAACTAAGGGCAGAATTTGCCTGAAAAACCTGTCAGTCTTCTACAGCAGGGTTACAGTGTTGATGCGTAGAGGTAGAGCAACTGATTTAATCCACCTGAAGTTATGCAAGGCATTTCATACTGTCCTGCATGACATCCTTGTCCCTATTTTGAATACAGAGAAACATAGTTTTGACAGAGGAAACGATGGATGAGGAATTGGCTGGACATTCACACTCAAAGAGTTCTGATCAACAGCTGAAAGTCCAAGTATATAATGACTGGTCACAAGTGGAGTTTCTCAGGGGTCTGGTGGTGTTTAACATCTTTGTCAGTGACATGGACAGTGAGTGCACCCTCAGAGAATTTGCTGATGACATCAAGCTGTGTGGTGTGGTTGACAAGCTGGAGGGAAGGAGGGACCTTGCCAGGTCCCAGAAGGCAAACTGTGTTCTGAGCTGTATCAAAAGTGTCACCAACAGGTAAAGGGAGGTGATACTCCTGTTCTGTTCTGCTTTTGTGACACCTCACCTGAGTTACTGCATCCAACTCACAATACAAGAAGGGCATGGAAGTGTTGGTGTGAGTCCAAAGGAGGGTCATGAGGGTGACCAGAGGGCTGGAGCACTTGTCCTATCAAGACAGGCTGAGGGAATTGGGGCTGTTCAGCCTGATGAAGAAAAGGCTCTGGGGGGACGTTATAGCAGCCTTCCAGTACCTCCAGTTCCTGAAGGGAGCCTACAGAAAAAAAACTAAACTACAACTAAAAAAGTGTAGATTGAGATTAGATCTTGGGAAGAAATTCATCACTATGATGGAGGTGAAGCACTGGAGGTTGCCCAGGGAGGCTGTGGATGCCCCCTCCCTGGAAGTGTTCAAGGCCAAGTTGTATGGGCCCCTGGGAAACTTGGTCTATGAGAGCTGTCCCTACCCATGGCAGGAGACTTGGAACTAGATGATCTTGACAGTCCCTTCTAACCTAAAACATTCTGTGACTAGAAGATGTACAAATGGAGAGAAGTGAATGTTTTCTACCTCGACTTCAGCAAGGCCTTATGACATTGTCTGCCATTATACTCTCACAGGGAAAGTTAGGAAGTGTGGGATAGATGAGTGGACAGTGAGGTGCATTGAGAACTGGGTGAACACAGTGTGGAGGCAGTTGTGGTTAGCTGTGCATAATCTAGTTGAAGGCCTGTAAACAGTAGTGTTTCCCAAATGTTAGTATTGTGTCCAGTCTTGTTCAAAGTATTTATCAGTGACCTGGAGGAAGGAACAGAGTGCATCCTCAGCATGTTTGCCCATGGTACAGAGCCAGGAGGAGTGGCTGTGCTGACATTCAGTAACACCTAGACAGGCTGGTGAGTTGGGTAGAAAGGAACAGAAAGAAGTTCAGCTAAGGAACTTATTTTCCAACTTATTGTTGGAAAGCAGTTCTGTAGAAAACGTCCTGATAGGAAGCAAGTTAAACATAAGCCAACAATTATCATAGAATCATAGAATCATAGAATCATTACGGATCGGAAGGGACCTCGAAAGATCATCTAGTCCAATCCGCCTGCAACAGCAGGATCACCTAAACCAAGTCACACAGGAACCTGTCCAGTCGTGTCTTGAACATCTCCAGAGAAGGAGACTCCACAACCCCCCTGGGCAGCCTGTTCCAGTGCTCCGTCACCCTCACTGTGAAGAAGTTCCTTCTCAGGTTGATGCGGAACCTCCTATGTTCCAGCTTACAACCATTGCCCCTTGTCCTATCACTACATGACACCGAGAACAGCCCAGTGCCATCCTCCTGACACCCACCCCTCAAATATTTGTAGACATTAATGAGGTCGCCCCTCAGTCTCCTCTTATCCAAGCTAAAGAGACCCAGCTCCCTCAACCTCTCCTCATAAGGGAGGTGTTCCACCTCTCTTATCATCTTTGTTGCCCTACGCTGAACTCTCTCCAGCAGCTCCACATCCCTCTTGTACTGAGGAGCCCAGAACTGGACACAATACTCCAGGTGTGGTCTCACCAGGGCAGAGTAGAGGGGGAGAAGAACCTCTCTTGATCTGCTAACCACCCCTCTTCTAATCCACCCCAGGATGCTGTTGGCCTTCTTGGCCACAAGAGCACATTGCTGGCTCATAGTCATCTTGTTGTCCACCAGGACCCCCAAGTCCCTTTCCCCTACACTACACTCCAACAGGTCAGTCCCCAGCCTATACTGGTACCTGGGGTTGTTCTTGCCCAGATGCAAGACTCTGCACTTACTCTTGTTATAGCTCATTAGATTTTTCTCTGCCCAGTTCTCCAGCCTGTCCAGATCTCGCTGAATGGCAGCACAGTCTGCGGGGGTGTCGGCGACACCACCCAGCTTTGTGTCATCAGCAAACTTGCTGACAGTGCATGCCAATCCCTCATCCAAGTCATCAATGAATAGATTGAACAGGACCGGTCCCAGCACCGATCCCTGGGGCACTCCACTAGATACAGGCCTCCAACTAGACTCTGTCCCATTGACCACCACTCTCTGACTTCTACCCTGTAGCCAGTTTACAATCCACCTCACTACCCGAAAATCTAGGCCACACTGCCTCAGTTTGTCTGCAAGGATGCTGTGAGAGACCGTGTCAAATGCCTTTCTTAAGTCAAGATAGATGACATCCACGGCTCTGCCCTCATCCATCCACCTGGTTACACCCTCATAAAAGGCTATAAGGTTGGTCAAGCATGACTTTCCCTTTGTGAAGCCATGCTGACTGTCCCTAATGACCCTCCTGTCCCTGATGTGCCCGGAAACAGCCTCCAGTACAAACTGTTCCATCACCTTTCCTGGGATGGAGGTGAGGCTGACCGGTCTATAGTTACCTGGGTCTTCCTTCTTTCCCTTTTTAAAGATTGGGGCAACATTTGCTATTTTCCAGTCCCTAGGCACCTCTCCCGTTTCCCAGGACCTAGCAAAGATGACGGAGAGCGGCCTAGCAATGACCTCCGCCATCTCCCTTAGCACACGCGGGTGCATCCCATCTGGGCCCATGGATTTGTGCCCCATGTTGAAGAAGGCCAATGGTATCCTGGGGTTAATTAAGAGGTGTTACCAGCTGTTACATCCTGATTTAAGGTAAGGGAGTGACTCAGGTTCATGATTCATTTGAGGTCAAATTAAGGACACTTACTCCATAGGTACATGTGAAAGTCAAAGCTTTACTAAAATTATCAGGGAAGCGCCAAAATTATCCTGTATTAGACTCAGAGGGTACAGAAATTGCTAAAGTTAGTCGATGCCCACTTTGGAGACTAGAGAAGAGGAAAAGGGGAAAGGGAGAGAAGTGGGGGAGAAAGAGAGGGAGAGAAACAAATTATCTTCTCTTTGCTTAAAATGGCTTGAGCCATTTTGCTTGTTGTGAATCAAAGTTTGGCACCAGCAGATAGTGAGGGGTTCTTCTCTCCCTCTTGGCCCTAGTAAGGCTGCTTAGGGAGTATTGTGTTTGGTTCTGGATTTCCCAATTCAAGACAGACACAGAAATATTGGAAAGACTCCATTGGAGGGCTACAAAGATGATTAGGGGACTAGAGCAACTCTCTTAAAAGGAAAGGCTGAGAAACCTGGATATATTAAAGCTGGAAAAGACTGAGAGGAGATTTTATCAGTGCCTATCAGTATCTAAAGTGTGAGTGTCAGTAGGATGGGACCATATCCTTTTCAGTAGTGCCCAGCAATAGGACATAGGGTAAATGGCACAAACTAGAACACAGGAAGTTCCACCCACACATAAGGAAAAATTTCTTTACTATGAGGCTCACAGACCACTGGAACAGGCTACCCAGAAAGGTTGTGGAGCCTCCTATGGAAACCCATCTAATTCCTGTGCAATCTCTTCTAAGTTAACCTGCTCTAATAGAGAGGCTGGGCTAGATGATCTTTAATTTTAAATCTTTAAGATGTCTCAGCACTATTTCTGATTTTAAGTTAGCTTAGTAGAGGAATGAGGTACAGTAATTGAAATACAGCTTTTCTTTTTGTAAAACAACAGCAGAGCATATGAAAAATCAGAGAGTAAATATTCAGCGATGCTTTTCTCAGTATTTTACACCTTATAAACTCTTACTTTTCTGACTCTAAAGAGTGTCATGACAGTGTTTTCCTTTAATTCCTTTCACTCTTTTAATTTCTTTCCATGCATACATGGTGCCAGATTCTGTTTTGGTTTTATTCACCCAGGTTAAACTAAGACAATAATAGAGATCTTTGTTAAGATGAAATATTTATGTCTTATATTGAAGTTTGACAAGCAAAATTGCTAATGAGCTATAAAAGCAAGTGCCTGTAAATTGACAGACCAAGCTTGCATCTGGTATCAACAGTTACATTTATGAAAAGTAACAATTGCCAGACCTTCTACCCGTAAGATTAGAAACAGGCAGGCAATTGCTTTTGATATTGCAGTATTTTGTTGGGTGTTTTTGTTTTTAAATATGCAGTATATTTATCTGTATGTACAGAAATGTACATGCAATATTTTACTGTAAGCCAATAGAGCTAGGATATTTGGAGCATTTCTGAAATATCTTTTTTACAATGTTCCTTCTGTTGTAATGTATCCATTTTTTCATAAATTAAGCTCAGTGGATTAGATAGTCACTGAACTTCTTAAAAACATTGTTTTATGTTTCATTATAAGATTTATTTATAAATAAACCTTATGAGGAGAAAGTGAGAGAGTTGAAGCTGGTTAGTTTGAAGAAGAGAAGGCTAAGGCTTGTTGGTTTCTACAATTATCTGAAAAGACATTGTAGAGATGTTGATGCTGGTCTCTTCTCACAGGTAATTAGTGACAGAACCAGAGGAAAAGGCTTCAAGGTCCAACTGGGTAGGTGTAGATTAGACATCAGGAAGAAATTCTTCATGTATAGAGTGGTCAGGTACTGGAATGGGCTGCCCAGGGTGGTGGTTGAGTCATCATCCCTGGATGAGTGTAAAGATACTTAAATGTAGTGTTGGAGATCTGGTTTAGGACTGAACTTGTGGAGTTGATGGTTGGACTTGATGATCCCAAGGGTCTTTTCCAACCTGAATGATCCTCTGATTCTATAATTATCCATTACAGAAATAGCCAAAACTCTCTATACTGAGAACAGATAAAAACTTGATTTAAAATTATCTCCAGCTTTTCTTTCTGCCCTTCAAAGATACATGTATGTTCTCAATATCTGTTTTTTAAAGGAAATATTA
Source organism: Rhinopomastus cyanomelas (assembly GCA_013400115.1). Classification (NCBI taxonomy): domain Eukaryota; kingdom Metazoa; phylum Chordata; class Aves; order Bucerotiformes; family Rhinopomastidae; genus Rhinopomastus; species Rhinopomastus cyanomelas. The sequence continues at coordinate 91,697 of VXBP01010415.1, forward strand.
AAGAACTGTTATTAGCATCATCAGATAGCATACAGACCAGCAGTATTAAAATCAAACTAAATGTTTCTTAATATGTAATAGTTGCTTATTCTGTCTTCTCCCTGTCAGAATAATGTCTCAAAGACTAGATTTTCTCTTTCATAGTCAGGGCAAGGAAAGCTTTTTTGCATGTTAAGTGACTTAAAAGCTTGAATATTGAGTTATAATTTTGCAGTTATTCACTAACTATACTTGCAAAGTATTTTTAAAACAACAGCTGGAATTCTAAATTATGGCTATTATGGAACTGAGTGTTGGAGAGATGATGAAAACATGGAGATGGAACCTTAGCAGAGTAACATGTATGCAAAATAAGAGCTGAAGAAAAACTGTTCTTCAGATTTATTTATTTGCAATTCAGTAGAGTAATTAACGTACTGGGAATAAGAGGGGCCTATGTTTTACATAACGCTGAAAAAGAAAATTTTCTGTTTAATTTATTTTTTCAACTCAGAATTATGATCTTGGACCTGCTAAGTTGTAAATTCTCAGGAAACCTCTCATGGGTCTAGTCTGTTGAACAGCAGCTGTGTTTCCTGACTCACCTACCAGTTAAGGATAATAAAGGACAGCACAATAACTGATTTCACTTTTATTGCATATTTCTTTATTTTAAAAGCATTACAAACATGAACAAATCCTCAAGTCACATCAGTTACTGAGCAAATAGTGTTATTGTCATTTTATTGCATAAGAAAACTTGCATGCAAATTGGCCAGGGCTGCAGAACAAACCGATAATCATTGTATAAACAAAATTCAAATGTTTTTGATTCTTGACTACTGGATTGGCATCCAACCTATGCTACGTGTTTGAAAGCTGAGGATGGAGCTTGGGGGGAAAAAAGCACTTCAAATTTATCTCATTTAGAAATAGTATGACAAGAATAACTTACTGACCAAGTCTGAGAAAAGCTTTTAATTGTTATTAGTAGGAGTTAAACACGTAACAGTTGTTATGCATTTGGGCTTACACTGAACCTGTATTTTTGTCATACTGACTCAGTTTCATAAAATTCTATCTGATTGCAGTATCTATTACAAAGAAAGGCATATTTAAGTAATGTGAAAACCAAAACTGAGTCAGAATTCCAGCTCATAACTGTCAGTTGGAGAAATCAGTGGGAATTTGTGAGGTTAAGGGGATGTTAGAAAATTTAACTTTTTGTGGCATCCAGTCCTTGTCTTTTATGAGAATCTTCTGTTCTGATGAGCCGCATCTACATTTTCTATGTTGCTGCATCTATTCTGTGAGAACAGATAATTCTGTTGGTCGAGACTTGCATTAACTAGATGCTGAAGAGAGGTACGGAAGCTGTGAGGGCTGCAGAATTCTTGAATAACAGTAATTCTTAATATCTTTGGAAGAATTCAGTTCTCACACTCATCTCCAGACCCTCATCTCTCAAATAAAATGAACGCTAGCATTAAGTGGATGATTCAAATCTGGTGCACGGAATTGTGTCCAGTCCAGCATTAAGCATTCTGAGATATTTTTTACAAATCAGACGTTGAATTAAATGATACCATTCTATTCAGCAGGAGTAACACTTCTTATTTTAAAATAATAAAAATGATCTCTTTGCCCTTTGAAATAATTATTTATATTGCATAGCCCAGAAAACAGACATTACTGTAAACTCTGGAGGAATCACAGTATTACAGAATCATTACGGATTGGAAAGGACCTCGAAAGATCATCTAGTCCAATCCCTCTGCAACAGCAGGATCACCTAGACCAAGTCACACTGGAACACATCCAGGCAGGTCTTGAACATCTCCTGTGAAGGAGACTCTACAACCACCCTGGGCAGCCCGTTCCAGTGCTCCATCACACTCACTGTGAAGAAGTTCCTTCTAAGGTTGATGTGGAACCTTCTATGTTCCCAGCTTACAACCATTGCCCCTTGTCCTATCACTACACGACACTGAGAATAGCCCAGTGCTATCCTCCTGATACCCACCCCTCAAATATTTCTAGCTCCTCCTGTTTACTACCCATGCTGCGTGCATTGGTGTACAGGCATTTCAGGGAGTGAGATAAGCACTCTGATTTCACCCTAGGAAGGTGGGAGGTCTCGTGGTCTTCATCAGGACCAGAGCACTGCCCCACTGGTGCCCATCCAGCAACAATCCCACCCCTCTTTAAATCTAGTTTAAAAGCCTCTGAATGAGCCCTGCCAATTCCTGCCCCAGAACCTTTGTTTATCAATGCTTATTTGTACATAAGCATATGCAAAGTAAGGTCTTTATTTGATTTGTGATTGGATTAGTACAGATTTAGAATGTATTTTATCTTTGAACATATTTCCATTAACATTTTATATTACAAGCAAATGATGCAGTTAATGCAGATTCAAAATCTGAATTTTGAATGTGAACATTTAATGTCTTTAAGGGTTATTGTTTAAATTGTATTCAGTATCACATCCAAATATACACATGGAAGATTTTTGATGTGATTATAAAGCATTTCCCTTGTAGCATTAGAAAGAATATTTCATAATGCAACCTTTTAATCAAAATGCTATTTCTTTAAATTACAGAATTTTTGGTTTAAACTTGATTTACAGCAAAAAGTGATACTGTAGTGTTACATATGAAACTTATTTTTTTATATCACTCTGAAGCAACTTTTTAATTTGAAAAATACAGTCTCTTATTAAAATGCAGGAAGTAAGATTTGAAATTATTGAGAAGATTCTTTGATTCCTACTAAGAACACCTAAAAAAGATTTGAAGATCAAAGGATTAATAAACTTCTAGACTGGAATACAGAGAAATACATGCTATATTCTGGAAACAGGAGGAAATTGTTTTCTTCACAGTTGTGGTTAAAACGATGCTTTGAAATGATCAGGCATAGGAAGTGATTTCACATACATATTTCACATTAGGTGTACTCTCTGAGAACAGCTTAAGTGCCTTCACTCATCTACTGACTGTCTCTAAAACTCCAGAATTCTTTCAATTCTTTTAAACACCATAGTTACAGTTCACTTACTCTTTCACTTCAAACAATGGTTCAACATTAGTTTTCTGAAAATAAATGCAACTTAAATATACTATAATTTGCTCTTTATTTAAAAATATTTTCTCTAAAAAATATGTCTATACAATGGAGATGAAAAGGAAGGACTTAAAAATTATCTTTCAAAAATTTGAGGGCAGGCAATTTTAGTTCTTGTTACATCAATGAAAATAAAAGATCTAAGCCATGAGAGGCTGTAATTCTGGCTTGAGGTCTTTCTCAGCAGTGAGTCAATTCTGTGAGATGTTTTTCATAGGTCTGTTTCTTGAACTTCTGAGTACAGAGTTAAAATGTGGGCCTTTTAGAGGATCTACTCCAGGTGATAGAGTAAGGTCTAGTTGACTGCTATTACAAAATAAGTTTCTGTGCAATCTCAAGTAATGGCTGTGTAATGGTCTCATTCTGTTCTCTCTTGCCACTTCCCTTTTTAACTATAATTTTCTTTAATTCAAAAGTGACTGTGGCCTTTTTTTCTGTTATAGGTGACAGGGTGATGAAATGCAAGAGTTTGCTGATGAGAAATGTGTGAATAGGTAGCTGCAGAATCTCACAGACTGTCCAATAAATAGTACCACTATGACAGTCTGTGGCCTTATCAGGTCTAAGGTGCTAGACATGAATGTATATCACCAACAGAAAATTAATATATGATATTAAGATAATTTTTGATCTGGAATTCTTTGCACCTGCACAAATTGGGACTTTTCAGTGGAGAGAAGTCATTAGTGTGGATTTCTAGCTATTACTATCTAGTTTTATACTTGAGAAATTGGATTTTTATGACAACTTCTTTTGAAAAGTTTCAGGGAGTTGTGACTACAACCTTGCTGCAACAGTTCCTTCCTTAGTTTTTTTCTGTCACTGTTTTGGCTCATATATCTTTTCATCCTTGGATGTTTACATCTGTCTATCTATAACATTATAATAAATGTTTAGTATAATATCTATCGCTGTATAAAACATCTAGTAATCATACACATTCTGCTTTTCTTGGTTTGCCACAATGTAAGATAGTTCTCTTTCATGTTCCACGTAATTTTTGTAACTATTTCTCATTTTTGGCAGAATACATGAGTAGAATGTATTTAGAAATTGTCATCATAGGACACGTGCATGAATGATGGAGCACATGGAGTAAATTTGTCAAGTAACTTATCTGATATTCAGCACCATGGTTTCTAAGCTATTTTATGAAAATTAAATTATAGAAAAGTTTGTGCAATTCCAGAAAAAGAATTGTCAGCTTTTCTTGGGTAACATAAATATGTATGTGAGAATAACAATTTTTTAGTATACAGAGACAACTACAGAAAGATATTAAATAATGAATGGTAAAATTTGATGCAATCCTGTAATTTTCCTCAGTCAAAAGTCTAACCTGATTTTATAATTGCAAAAGTAAAGTGTATGAAATAATCTTTACCCCAAAAGTTCCTTTTGAGATGCTTAATTTATTATGTATGCATGAATCAGTAGCAATTGCTTCTCTTCATCAAATGTGAATATATAATTGTGCTTTTTGATTCACATATTAATTTGTATACATTTGACAACAACTATGTTTTAGTGTTTGCAAAGCCTGATTGCTCTACACATAGAGATGGTGGCAAAATCTCGTTTAATTAAACTGTATCAGGACAACACAGAGGTACTAAAAGCTGTCTGGGAGATTAATGTAAAGTCATCAGTAGTCTGGGTTTCCTCTGGAGACTGTTCTGTAAATTTACTCTTAATTGAAAAATGAGAATAAAACCCTTAAGATTACTCTGTGAAGTATAAATGACATGCTGACTTAAAATAAATAACAATTATTCTGAATCATATGGAGTGATGACATTTTTAATTGTAGTATGGGAAGAAATCACCAAAAATGAAGACATCTAGAAAAACCCTTTACAATCATAACTTTATGACAATATAAAATAAACAGTATGGATTTCTCCTTTAAGCCCTTCCTTGACATGATTGTCATTGATGATCTGAATAAAGCTGTTGCAAGATGTTCTAGTACACATTAACCTTTTCAAGGTATTTTTGTAGGATTAGGTGGAAGTAACCAAATAATCAGGATACTAAAGTTAGAGAATATATAATCTAAAAGTAAGTGAAATACAGTCATAGATGTAGTTTTCTAAGAACATTTGAGGTTTCTGTTTGTTTGCTTCAGTATATTCCACTGATAACTAGATAGCTGAGAATGACTGAAGTCAGAAAGATCCAAGTCTAACACTTAATTTTAATTCAGGTCATGGAAAAACTATGGTGCAGTTGTCAACACAACATTTGTTTTTTAAGTCTCAGAGTGCCAGCATATTTAGTAAAGAAAATATTTGCAGACCCTCTCTAGCATGCTTCCTAATGAGCCCTGATGATAGTGTGGGATAAGAGGAGTTATATTCATAGTAGCCCTGTTAATACAAAGCAGCAAACAGCTACTCTCTTTTGCACCAATTCATGAGATGCTGTTAAAATTACAATGAGAGGAATTTTTTTGAGTGCTGTCCTTTGGCTGTGAATTTTATAGAGAAATGCAATAATAATTTTTTTGCTGATTATCACTGTGGTTCCAAGAGGCAATACTGTCAGCTTTAACAGTGAATTTAGTGAATGTTACCTACACTGTTTAACTGTAATTTAAAATAAATTTTAAAAGTACAGATAGTTTAGAAAGGTTATTAGAAAAATCCCCTATGCTCCATTACAAATTTTGAAGATATTTGAAGAAAACTTCTTACTCTGTAAAACACAGAAATGTAAATTTTTAAGTCCAGACTAATTCTGATAAGGGTTTTGTCAGGAAGTACAATGCAGACAAGCAAAGTAATCCTATGGAAAAAGTATGAGACCAATTTCCCACATTATGCAAAACTGGCTAATAAATTATGGGATAAGTATTTCTGAAATAGCAGAGAGCACCAAGGAACTGCAGTGAGAATAAGTAAATAATGCTGTTGAAAAGGTTTACTTTACCTTCATTCCTTTGTTTTTTAGCATTTTCCATAGGGAAGATCAGAATCTGTATGGTAGTTAATAGCTACACCATTACTCAAACATATCTATTACATGATGTGCTCGACTATGAATTAAGAGGGCATTTCACAATGTACTGAAGTATGCAAAAAGGTGTGGAAAAGACAGTTTGGATAAATGAAAACAAAGCAGGAATATCACTGCTACCAGTAGAGTGGTCTAAGAGCATGAACTAAGAATACCAACTTTGTTTAGAGTCCCTCTGCAAGGCTTTTTTGATGAGTAAGAGTAGAAGCAGGGCAACAGTGTTTCAGTGAAAACTGACTCAAGAAAGAGATGGGAATGATTTGAGAGTTTTTCTTCTTTGTGATTTCTGCTTTAGATACTCACAATTTGGCTAGCATACCTATAGGTTATATAAACGTCACAAATGCCAAGGAGAAGCTCAGCTTCTGGTTTTATTTTTGTAATTTTTTTTTTAAAGTAGTTGTAAATAATTTAATCTTTATCTAATTCTCTCCATTGGAAAAGAACTATGTATCATTAGCTGAAGTTATAAGAATATTCTTCCATTTTTGCAAATTAAGTATTTTTAAAAACATGGCATTTTACTGTGCAAACAGTTGTCTGTGAGATCTTTCACATTTGTCTCTGGAGGGCAGTACTCTTCCTATGCAAGTGATTCATCTGACAAATGTGAAAGAATTTTCAGCCAATTAATTTTGTATTTTCAGAGCATAACTAAAACTGATATACTATGTAGGCTTCAGGCAAATATTGCAATTCAAATAAGATTCACTTGTAACTTAAATATGAGCTGAACAACCCAAGGTTCAATGAAGATGGTAGAAAAACCTCCTATTGGTTCTAGCTGAAGGACTACAAAACCAAAATGAATTAAGCTTAGTAAATAAAGCTGTTAATAACACCAGGATATTTTCAGCAAGTATAAGATGAACAAATTTGATAAATAATAGATTAAAAATTTGTGTATATATCTCAAGTTATTAACCTTCAATAAAGGCCTTTACTTCAGAGTTACAGATGGGAAATCAAATTGGCAATATACACAATTACTCACCCACATTAATGAATGCCACTTTCCCTTCTATCCTTCATTTAGTTAATATGTAATCCACTGACATGCAACATTACATTTTATTATTCAAACTGTTAATAATTTTAATTCATTAAGGAACTTTTTACAAGATATATGATTTGTTAAGATAATGTCCATCTATATGATTTGTATAAAAATCATTCATTGAAGAAATTATTAATTCCTAGCTTTGAATAATGCAGTTTCTGCTGTGTTAGATGTGCTCACAATTTAATTCATTTCAATGCAATGTATTTTTAATTTTTGGTTGCATTTGATGAAGTTAAGATTGTGTACCTGTTAATTAAGCTGTCCAGCAACTGAAATATGTTATACCAGCAAATGATCATTTTCTTTTGGATGCTGTTTCTGAGAAGGAAATAAATTCTATTATTCATTCTAATGATAATGGATAGCTCTATAGCTCTACTTAAAAATAATTAGGTATATATATATAAACATTAAGAAATACATATTTTTGAGGTTTTGAGAGTAACTGACTGAAATCTATTGGCATGAGCCTTTCCATTCATTTGGCTACTAATTACCAGGGAACAGTCAACTGGAATACCCATATTGCTCTTCACGCAAAGTGACTGTTTTATTTTTAAACCACTTCCACTCTCTATCTTGCTTCATAAAGTTTTATGAAACTCTTAAAGTTTATGTGAGATTTTGAAGGAATTAAGGTGATCTACAGGTTAAAAAAAATTCAAAAGAAGTTATTTCAAAGTTAACCCTACCAAAAATACTGGTTCATTTGTATTAGTGGAATCCCCAACAACCTTTTCTTTTTAAGAGAACTTGAATAGCAGAAATGTGAGAGGGTTTCAGTAACCTAAAATTCAGATATGATTTAAATAATGTAAGGAGCCAAAGAATTAGACTGTTCTGAGTAGTCATCCAGATTTTCCTATTAGAATTTGAATGGTCATGACCATTCCTATTAGAATTTGAATGGCATGTTTTTTCAAGAGATTGGCTAAAACCTGAAATAATATAAAACTCAAAAACTTGGAATTCACACCAGTTATATTTTTTTGTTTGCTTTGGATTTTTTCTTAGTGTTTGTTAGTCTCAGTTAGTCCTTTTCACTAAGAACTGAGTAAAACTACATTTGAACAAGTTTCTCTTTTAACTTGTAGGTCTTCTTGTTTGTAGACACCAGAGTACACTTAAGACAGTTTACAGCTGTGCAAGTCTTATTGGAACAAAATACTCCTAAACCCTTGCAAAATGAAGTAATTATGTTTCATATAAGTGCGCGAAATAAAACACATTAAATTAATTTAAATTTAAAACAATAAAGTATCTTGGATACAACCCCAGTTCCCCTGCTTGAAGAAAGCAGGTCAATAATTGAGCTAACAGAATGGAAAAGTGCATGGAGAAGTACTTCTATCCTTCTGCCACTGTTCAGAATGAGCTAGATTCTCACCTTCTGATTTTTGCAGATCAACAGATCATAACATATAGGTTTGTTATATATTCAATAACTACTTTGGAAACAAATTTTAGTTGAGGTAGCACAGCCCTGTATTGCTACAAAAGCAAAAAACTCCATGGTGCTCCCCTCTGGGTTTATGCTTCATTTAATCTGCTGCTCTGGTACAGAGAAGAAGAGGAAGTGGTGGGAAGAGCACTAACTGTGCTAAATCCCTCCTCTCTTGCTCCTGTGCTATCCAACTGGGAAGGTAATAACCGTTGCTGTTGTTTCCTCCTCCAGCTGCAAATCGAGGCAGGCAAGGGAATGTTTTCAAGATCTGTCCCCTTTTATGCTCAGTAATTATGTGGCACTAGTGAGAATCTAGCTTGTGATTTGTAATGTGTTTCTGAAATAGACTGAGCCATTGCTTGTTGCTCCAAGTGGGAGGTTAAATGAGATTGTGATCTTACTGGGTGCAAAATGCCTTTCGTCTCAGTCAGCTCAGCTTTTCATCAGTAGAGCTCTGCATCAGCCTGGAGGTGCCACAGCCTGGGATTTAGCAGAGTCTGCCCCATGTACCTGCAGTATCAAACAGATGGTTCTTACATACTTGATGGATTTTAAATTACCCATGTGAGAGGGCTGACTTTGTGTGACAGGGTATTTTTCTTCTTCGTGGCTGGGTTGAAATGGATGTACCCTGCAAGACTGAACTCAGTGCTTTAATATACAGCACTATAATCTATGCAGAAGACTATAATCTTGCAACTGAAATTTGGTAAATTCACAGAAACACCCATCTAGCACACTTACTCTCTGCAAGAAACAGAAACTGTGTGCTTACAAGGACCAATTAGATTTGGGGTTGTCTTCAGATTCTGAAAGCCATGCAGCAGACAGTATTGTAAAAGATACTTAAATGGATATGATTTCTATTTTACCTTGTACTACAAATTAATTTGTTATTATACCACACCTGTTCTAAGTAGATCTTTGAATCAGTTGTGATTGAACACAGGGAAAGTTAAACAATGCATACAATCGTCATCTGTATAGTAATAAAATTATGCTTATGTACAGAAGGGATGTAGATAGATAGCTTAGATAGCTACTAAGATTATAGTTTTGGGCGTGGGTTTATTTTTTTTTAAACGGTATGGGTTATTTCACACTAAAAAAGTATAAAAAATAATATCCCATGGAGCTACCTTCAGAAATATCTTTCTGCAGACTGGAAAAGTAGCCTTCCTACTAGGCAATAAGCACAAAATCTGCATAATTACAGAGTTCTATGTTAACCCCTTTATATCATGTTAATTTTAATTACAGTAGAACTACATTATGGAGCCTCTTAATAATTTATAAAAGGGATTCAACAAAAAAAGACAAAAAAATTTCTCTGTGCAATAGGATTTCAGAATATATCTTGAAATAGATACAGTGTCCTTATTGTAAATCTCCCCTTTTTTGCAAGAACATAATTACAGGATTTCGTGATTAATGTGAATACATTTTACAGATAGATTATCTGAGGCTTATATGAGTATGTTCTTGTAATGTTTTCTTTTTCTGTGACTTGTAGTTCTAGATCTAACATATTCTACATTTAATCAGCCCTCTATTTTTTTAAAGCTCTCATTTTTTCCATTTTAATTATGAATTTTTCAATTGATTTGCAGAATGATTCTCTGCTGAATTCCTTTTCCATTGCTAGCAGCAGGAATGTGTTTCTGCTTCATGAGTCAAACATGATAAAAAAAATGTATATGGTCAGCTAGTGACTGCCCACTGTATCTGAAATTCAATGTTATTTGATGTGGTGAAACTTTATGGTTGTATGTAAAATATAGCAGAGTTTCTTAAGTGCCATTGTGCTGAATTATAATCAGATTATCATCAATCCTGTAGTCAGTTGTGAATACAACTGGAAGACGTTTACCACAATTTAATGTGTGATTTAACATTTGCTCTTTTTTTGTACAGAAAATGCATGTGACTTTCTCTCACTTTGCCACTGCTGAAAAGGTCTGTAAATTACTACAGAAGTATCTTTCCTGACATGAAGTGTGTGGACACTTAGTTCCCTGATTAAATTGCTGTTATCTTCTCTTTTTTATCCAGTCATACTTGTTAGATCCTTAACATATTAAGCTTCAGTGTTATGATTGCATCTCAGTTTGGAATGGTCTATTGCTCTAAGATAACACAATTCCTTGATATTCAGGCCAAAAGTAAAAAAAAACCCTGTGGTTTGTAAGGGCTGTATATCTTCATTATTATAGGAAATGAAGGGATAAAATAAGATGCTCACCATTATTTTCTGTAAATCAGAATTGCTTCTCTTCACTGCAGTATTGTCAGATACCTGTTTTGAACCATTCTGAAGAAGCAAGCGATAGAGCACGTTTAGTACACTGGTAGTACCATCAGCTGAACAGAGTCTTGAAAATATTGTCAAAACCCTTGTAAACAAAGATAGAAGTGGAAACAAAAGTGTTATTTTTTAACACCTACCTCTCTGTACATTTTGTGAAAGCAAGGACGTTTTTTAAAGGAGATGTGAAAGGTTAAGAATCCTAGCTAACTTCAAAGGATTTTTTTCTCATGAGATATTACATTATTATTTTAGGGATCTCTGCCCATTTTGGTGTGATGTACGCAGAGAGATGCTGATACAAGGCTAACAGGTGGGTATGGATGGAACAGTAATTCTTGCATTCAAGCCTCAACTCACTGGGGAGATTTAAGTCTCCTATGAGAAGGCTCAGGCAAGTTCCAGGAAAATGAAAAGAAATGTGTTTTTCTAAATCATTGTCAGTTACAGCTCTCAAATGTCGAATGTTCTGTTGCTATTGAGTCTTCAGCAGACTTGGTACTTTTGAGGATTCTGTGGTGAAATAAGCAAGACAAGTAAGAGAAAGAATTTGCCTCCACTTTATATAAGAAATATTGACAAAAAGGTATCATATAGTATTTTTTTCCATTTCTTTTAATATAAAGCTGCTGGGTCGCATTTATAGGGTATTTTGCAAGGAAGTGTACATGTGCTTTAGGAACAAAACGTTCTGGCACTGTGTAATAAACAACCAATGATACACATTTTGTTTTTAAAAATTTAAAGAGTAGTAGTGACTGGAATGAAAGTTAGACATTTAGTGGCAATTGATCATTCATCTTTACACTGTGGCATGTCTTATGCCCTGTGGTTTAGTTTCCAGTTGTGTAAAATACAGTTAGTAATGTCTTAGTTGTCCTAATAAACTTACTAATAATGTAACAGGAGAGAAGAATATTTAAAAGAACAGGAAGGATCTCAGACTTCTGTGGCTACTGATGCCATTCACCTGTCTCCACAATCTTGCCTTTCCATCTTTATTTCAAATGTATGACAATTGTTGTGTCTTTTTGTAGTTTATCACAGGAAAAAACACCATAAAATGTGTTTCAATTTATACAAAAACCTTACACATTCTTAAAACAATCCACTACACTAGTCACTGCCATCATAAGATGTAATGGATTAGAGCTGGACTTTCTAATGCCCTGTTAATATGAAATTGCTGGTCTATTAAGGCTAGCTATAATTACAGTTGAAATTGCATTTTATAAATGTTATCTGTAGTTGGGGATTAGGATTACAGTTTAAAACAGTCACAAATTTATGACAATGAACACAGTTTTTCATATCATATTACCCTTTAAGATTGGCAGCATACCTATTTCTTAACCCAAGGGCAAGGGTAAAGTTAAAAGAAATTTGGGGTAGAAAAACTAAAAAAAGACAGAAAACTGGTTCTAGAGTAGAAAGTTATTGGTATAGCTATATTAAATAAATCTTTGTTCATAATGACTTAAAGTTATCCAGTATGGCACCTGTGAAGAATTGGAAAACTCCATTAATTCTGAATTAAAAGATGTCCTTTTATTTTGCGTCATCCTTATACCTGTGCCTAGTATGTTCCCTTCTTCCCAATCTCAGCAGAGAAAAAATTAGCAGGGACTGAGTTTTTCAAAAAAGGCTGTCAGAAAATCTGTCTTAGCTTACATTGATAACGTAGTTTACCCTATTACCCTGAATTCAAACAACACAACCTAGTAAAAGCTTATGTACTTCTATGCAAGTCTCTGGAATGAAGTAAGTTTTTTGTACAAGAAAAGAAAAGAAACCTCCTCCAAAAAAAGAAAAAAAAAAAAAAGGCCTGAAAAAAATTTCTATGGTTGTCTAGGTCAGTTCTGATGTCTACTTTCCACTAATTCCGCCTGTACTTCTTCTGCCTTTTCTGTGTTTCTCAGAGTTAATATTTTTTATTTTAAATGCTAATAGGCTTTGATTATCTGTCAAATTTTAGTTAAGTGTCTAAACCATCTTCAGTCTACTGAAAATATTGACTTGAAAGGGGAATATTAGAATTGCCCTTATGAATTCAAATACATGAGATCCGATCAGACTGATCCACAGGGCATTGCCATTGTGAATGTGAGGCTGCCATTTTTCAGTTGCAGAAAGTCATGATGGTTAAGGCAAGTCCCTGTCAGTGGAAAGGTTAATGCTACACCCACCCTTAAGAAATGCAAGGAGGGGATGGAAAGTACTATAAGCCTCACCTCAGCTGCTGTAAAGGTCCAAGCATGTCTCTGAATTTATTTCCAGACCCATAAAGGGCATTCATATACTCAGGACTACTCAATACAGAGATTTACAAGTGTTTGATTGACCTGACTGCTTCCATGATGAAAAGACTGAGCAGAAGAGAGTAGGTGTAACATACTTCAGTTTAGAAAGGCTTTTGAAATAATTTCTCAAAACTCTCAGTCAGAAACTGAGGAAGTCTGGCTGGCTGAACAGATTGTTAAATAAGATTAAAGCGTAGAGAATGTTATCTCAGCATCTTGCTAGCAGTTTGTAATGAGCACTTCACCATGAAGTGTTGATACTACAGTCCGTGCTGAAATGCAGTGTTCTGTACCTGTAGGTTATCACCAGCACAAACCAGCAAGTAACTGACTAGGTCACAACTCTGCTGGAGAGGTTCTGGGGACTTCAATAGACTGGAGAGCGGATAGGAGCCAAACAGTGCATTCTTCATCAGAAATGTAACAGAATATGCACCGAAGTGACTGTACCTAGTGGACCAAGGAGAATGCTGGGAGGAAACAGTTGCCAGGGTGGCCAGGTCCTAGGGTACATGATCTTTGTGATAAGCCCTTGAAGGGGCTGAGATTGCTTAGTCTGCTGTTGAGGATGTGAAAAGTGAACTAATGGCACCCTCAAGCAACTTTCAGAGTAGTTGCAAAAGGCAACAAATTTAAGCTCTTCTCAGTGGCAGAATGCTGTTCAAGGAGAGACAAGTGGACTTGGAGGTTCAGATGGAATATTGGAAAAATCTTCATTAGGAACATGGTGCAGCACTGAATCAGCTTGTCTGGGGAGAGAGGCTGGGCAACTTCTGTTGCGGAGTTTTTTTTTGATTCAGACAAGGCCATGACTGATGTGATCTGTTGATGATAGCCCCATTTTGAATGAGGCTGGACTGGACAACCTCACTAGCACCCTCCAAACAGCAGCTCTGAAATTATAGTGGAGTTGGTCACAGAAACTTTGTCTAATTTTAAGACAGTAGAGTGAACTAGCAACTGTGAAATACAGTCCCACTGCAATATGGGAATGTAGGTAAAGAGAGGGGGAAAATGTTATGCAACTTCTTGGAGTATTTAATGGATAGGCATCCTAGATGCCTATATCCTACTTTAAAGTTACACATATTGTTTACTTCACTTTGTATATTATTCTCTCCTCTGACTTAAATCTTTCACCTCCCATTTTCTTCCAACTTGTGTGTCCTATATACACTGTCAAAATTGTCACAGCCTGCTTACAGCTGGGCAAGCGATGGCATCTAAAATGTCTGGTTTGGAAACAGTCTTGTATATCAGCAGAAGAGTCAGAACTTTATAGATGTATGAATTCAAACTCAAGTTTCTTTCAGTGGAAGTAATATTGTGGCTTTTCCACAATACAAGGTTCTCCTAATAATCAAAAGTTATTAGGTTATGAAAGAATAAATGATGACTTACAATTAACAAGATTATCTAGCAAAGTACTGTTGGCTTGGAATAACACAGACTCGGAGTTTTGCCCAACAGAAGGTTGGAAGGACCTGGTTAAAAGTGTATCTCAATTTTAGGAGTTCTGTATGTCTGGGAATGAAGGCAGACTTATAAGATGGAGAATGCATCGACATATTAGAGTTGATGTAGATGTACACTTTCATTCATAAGAAATTTAGAAAGAAATGTATGAGATTTTAAACCAATGCAGACCTGGGGTGGAACAGAAAAAAGGGTGGCAAAATGAATTTTTTGATCAAGGAAGTAGAAATTGTGCATGAAGCTCATAAGAAATATCTAATGAGTAGATGAATACTGATTGGACAAAATATATTAAGGTTCTGTAAGACAGCAATTTTGGCAATCCATTCTCAATACTGATACTCAGGCAGATGGACTAGAAGGATAAGACAAATGCATGTCAATAGTTCTCAAAAGAACACTTGCCCGTGTGCTTTTCATATTTTGTCAGGAGTGTAACAATTATAAGAAGTGTTAAATTTTAAAGTATCACCAGAAGGGACAAATATGAATTCTACATTATTTTAAAAAAACTAACCCAACCAAACTAAACCTTAAAAAAATTCTTTGGTTCTGGATCTTTGATTGTGAATAAGCACAGAAGAATCTGAAATATAAAGCAAATTTAAAAATATTTTTAGAGTGAAGCTCCTGTTTAGCAAATTTTAACTTTATTTTTAATGTGGGGTTTACAGACTCCTGACACTATTGGTTTACAATGGAACAGCTTCTCTGTGGCAGCAGGCTCAGCATCGCTATAATTAAACCTTTCTCGCACCGATTTACAGCCAGTCTTACTCGCAGTGGGGAGACAGCTTACTCATTGAAAATGGCAGAGCAGGGGAGGGTTCCAGGCTGGGAAACATTTCCAAACCTGATGTGGTGAAGATTGGAAGTATAATATAGGAAATACGGGGAGGAGGCGTTCAGGGGGTATGAACCCATTTTTAACCCACCGTAAAGTTCTCGGTGAACTGCGGCGTGAGAAACTTTGCCACCTGCCGTCGGTTGGCAATGTGGGGAAGAACTCAGTCGTGTCCGGGTGGCTCCGGTGCGGTGCCGCTGAGTCCGTTGGCGCCGGGCGGAGGGAACCGCGCCCGCAGAACTCATGGCGGGGGCGATGNTTCTCCTCCCCCTCTCCCCGCCTCCCCCTGGCAGGACCCATCGGCGCGGCGGCCGCAGCCGCTCCCAGCGCGATCGCGGGGCGGTGCGGCAGGAGCTGTCCAACTTTTCAGCACAGTTTCCCCGCCGCTGCTCAGAGGACGGCCCGGTGCCGCCCGGCCCGGCAGCATGGAAGCAGCACGCGGCGACACCGGCGCCGCCAGCGGCTCGGCCGCGGGGCCCGGCCCCCACGACGG
>VXBP01010415.1:108169-123559 GCA_013400115.1 Rhinopomastus cyanomelas
GGAGCCGCTCTCCCGCCCGCCATGGTCGCTCTCGGCCGCAGGCTGGGAGTGGGCGGGGGCCGAGGAGGTGCGGGCACGGCGGGACCCCCGCCCAGCCGACGGGAAGGAGACTAGAGCACAGCGGGGCTGCTCACCTACCCGGGGCGCCAGGCACAGCTGGCCTGGAGCCCGCCTGACCCGGGCACGGGCGGCGGCGCGGCGTCCCGTACACGCCTGCTCGTGGGTGGAAAAGCGATCGCGGAACACGTGGGTGGGAGCGGGACCACGGCTGTGCCAGCGCGGAGCCGGGAGCAGGGCGGCTACGGCGTGGCGGCCAGCAGCCGGGGGCCCTGCACACCCTTCGATCCCCTCCGCGGCCGCGCCCAACCCCACCGCCGCCCCGCCCCGCCTGCTCCCCACCGCCGCCCCGGCTACCCTCCTCGCTGGAGCTTCCCGTGCTGCCCGCTCTCCCCGAGAAACTACAGCGGCTGGTGTCGAGCGGGAAGGACGCAATTCGTGTGGTGTCTGCACAAAGTTAAAATAATGAGAGCCCTGGGAGGTGGGACACGGTCTGGCGAATTTATGGTTAGGGTCCTGCTGCCTTGGATGTGTTTAGATGAGAAAATAGGCTAATGGTTTCTTAGCCGGAGGGAGGAGTCCGTCATCTACTATTCTATTGTTCCCTGTTAAACGAGCTGTAGATTTGTTTTGTAGCGTGTAGCTCACCATTGCTTGTTTTGTACTTAATGGCTATCACAGGTATCTGTTTTAAAATCAAATTATCTGTCAAAATCAGTGGGATAACGACATGTAATCGCTGATTTTATAATTTGATCTTCATTCTAGTAGCTGAAACCACTTCCTTTTAGTGGAAAGCCACACACTAGATTTGAATATTAAGCGGACATTGCGAATATAGGATTTATGGAGTGAATGGTGAGCAGAGTGGCAGCTTGATACTCAGCTACTCTGTAAATATTTGACTTCTTGGGTAATCAGATTTTTATGGCATGATATGCACGATGAATAAATAATAGAATCCTTTCTGAGTTGTGATTGCTTTGTGTGTTTCTGTGATACACACTGTACTCTTTATTATGGAGCCTTGGCCATGAAACTGAGCAAGATGTACTTGAATATTCTCTAGCAGTTCTTGCTCTATTTCTACCAAATATTGCATTCATTTCCATTTTCTGTATCACTGAGAAATAAAAACGGGTTCAGCAATTCTAAATTAGAACTACACATAATTTATCTTTAACGTGTCTTTTAATGTCTTCGTTTTTCACACAGATGTTCTGTTGTTACACCTCTGTGTCACTTGTGTGAACTCATGCGTGCCCAAAGTTAATAATGTTAGATTTTTCACTATGCAAGAATTGAAAGAAGAAATCATGTGTTTCAGAAGTGAAGAAATGTTCAATGTAATGCCCTATTCATTACATTCCTATTTCTTTTTTAGAAAAAAACACTTGGCATCTTGTGGTTTTGATCTTTAAGACTGAAATATTTCAATTTTCTGACTGCGAAGAAGTTTAGTTTATGCGAACCATAATAGTTGGCTCATGTGTCTTCAGCATTAATCCACAAGTAATTAGTTACTGAGGGCATGAAAAGTCAAGGTAGGAAGGTACAGTACACGCTTTATTTTTTGTTTTGTTAGGATTTTGATGCCATTTAAAATATTAGATCACAACTTTTTTTTATGCCTATTTAAACAGGAATTAAAATTTGTCCATGAACAATAGTTTGTTTTTTTTAAGCTTCTATTGTTTTTGTAAGTGCACTGGTGTTGTTTTCACAAGACATGCTGCTTTGCCATTAACTGTGGATTTAATGTTCATTTTAAGAGGTTGGTAAAAAATTCTGTGCCTTTGTAGGTTTTCTAAAGCAAAGCAGAGCAAAGAAGCTCAATCAAACTGAAGACTCAGAATGAAACAAACAGCTACAGTTTGAAAATACAAAATGAACTGTAATGAATTGCTTTACAGATATGTTCAAGAAATACCAGAAAAGTCTTTGCAGGACTTTTAATTTCAAGGGCTGTGTCAACTCCTTTTTTTTTTCTTCACAGAAAACAAAGCAAATACCTTACTAGTATTTTTTTGTAAAACCAGTAACTTGCTATAAAACTTCTGAAAAAACCACACCAGTCCTTTTTGAATTATTTCAGTTTACTTGTCATATTGAGATTTTTTAATATTTCTCCCTTAGTTGAGAATATTTGTCATTTTGTCCCTATTTGTCAGAATAACTGTTCTGAATATTTATTCTGGTCTAGGGTGGTAAGTGCGTCTTTCCGAAAACCCCAAATTTTGTCTGAATATGAAAAGGTGGCGGAAAAATTTATATAGAAGTATATAGAAAACACACCTGTTAGGGACAGTACTAAATATTAATGTCTCAAATATGCAAAGACTGGTATCTATAGCATTGTCCTACCAGAATTTGTCTTGTTCTGAAGATACTCTAGTTCTTAAAACCTCAAACAAAAACCATGAAGAAACACTTAGAAGCCAAATATGCAACCCTGAAGGTTCTTACATTGCAAGTTTCATAGAAATTTTTAAAACGTGTTACGGCTATATTTTTCAAAAGAACTGAGGAGAAGGAATTACGTATGTTAAAATTTGAGTTAGAACAGACTTTATTATCCAGACAGAAAAGAGTTAACATTTAAAAGGCAAAATGAACTAGCAAAAATTCTAAATTGAATTAGGTGAAAAATGCAGTGTGCTTGTAATTTGGAAAATTAAGTATTTTTATAACCATTTTAATGCTTACTCTGGTTTCATATGCTCACTATGAACATTCTACACAATTAGTAGAGCCTAGTATTTCCTTCAAGGAGTACAATAGCATTTCATTACACAGAGCAGTGCACTAGAATAACTGATTGATGCATTTTTTTCTTGAAAGTCAAGATTGTTCCACTGTTTTTAAATGGGAAGGTTAGTGCTTTGAAGTCATATGCACAAGTACTATGCAAAAGCCAAGGGAGTCTAGATGATAGCTAGGAAAATCTGTGATTATTTTTTTTTGTTTGCTATCTTTACTGTGTGATCTTTGACAGGTTAATTAATATCTCCCTGGCACTGTTTTCGTATATGTAAAAAAATTAAAAGAATATATACTATCCATACAGGTTTATGTTAAAGTAATTTTCTTAGATAATACAATAAAAGGTACTATAGTAATACACAGGAGTAGTGGAATTGGGAAATAAATACATAATCTCAAGTAATTTTCCAATCAATACTGCAAAAACATTCAGAGCAATAAATCAAAATAACATACTGGTTTTCTTAAAAAATTTCATGTACTGTTATTTGCTTATTACCTAATTATCATTCTTTCATGGTCTACATTCACAGTTTAGTTATTTAACAGAAAATCTTAGCATTTTTAAAGGCCATTAGTCATATGTCAATTAAATCATCTTGCCATATCATCTTTCTGTGTTCTATTTTTCACTACTGACTGGAAAAAATAGAGAAGAAATACCATCAGTCCTAATTCCGCTAGGTATGGAATTTTCCAAGATGTTGGATCCTTAAGATACATCCTAATCCCTTAAAACTTTTCTCTTTGTCATGTTTCCTAGACCTCTTCAATAAACCAACTTTTCACCTGTAGTTATACATAAGCAGTCACACAAAAGTGAGGCAGCATTAATGATTTGCTACCTTGTAATTATGGTACTTGTTCCTTAATGCTGTTTATTTAAAACTGTACTTTGAAAAGTGCCCATTATAATTAGTTGCTGTCATAAAAACTGACTTCCTTTCACTTTCCATTCCTTGTATGGGAGTAAATATAACCAGGTAGCATCCACCACTCCATTGTTAAAGTCTGGATTGCTCTAAAGTTGTATGTTTCTATTTGAAGTGTCAGGGTTGTCCTTAACACTTAATAAAGAGTTAAGAAACCAAAACAGCATCCAAGATTGAATTAAGTGTAGTATTTCAGTGGTCCAGAGGCTTTATTCTCTCCTAGAGGAAGAATGGAATTTTATGAGTTAATTTTTTGACTTTCTGAAGTCTGGGATACTGTATGGCACTGTAATTATTTAGCTAGATAAGCCCTTAGATTTTGTAGCTACAAATGGAGCACCTGGAAAAACAATGGTGCCTTTGCAAATTTTGGTGAAAGCCTCTTGTGTACTGCAATAAAATGCATCTTTCTTTCCACCCTAAAACTGGTTCTGTTCTCCTGCTTGTCTTGAGAATCTGATCTATTATGTCTTAACTACTTCTACACAATCTAAGGAAAAGAAGGGTGTTTTCCAGTTTTTAGGCAAATAGAAAATGCTCTCAGAATTTAGTAGCAGTTTCTAATTAAGAATTTTGTTGTTTACTCGTCTGGCAGTGTTTTATTGCTTTGTTTACTACTAAGTAGTCTGGCACCCAACACGTTACAATACTTGGCATATGCTAGCCCTCTCTCAAACACACAAGTAATTTTTACAACTTAATAAACATTGTTAGATTAATGTGCTTGTGCTTTGTGCATTGTCCATAAAGATAAATAAGAACTTTGTACTGTGAAATGTTTTCAGTAAGTGACTACAAGGTCCTTATTTTCATGTTTGTTTCAAAAGGTTTGTTGGAATTTGTAAAAATACCAAGCTTTAAAGTTCATGTATCCAGATATATTAACTTTTATATGAGTGCAAATGAATGATGCCAGTTTCCTAATTTAGTCAGGAGAAGTGAAACCTGATAATTTAGCAGGAAAAGCTGATCATAAAGAGTAACGTGGGATTAAGCATTTTCATTAAAGATACAGGTATGTAAAGTTCTGCCTTAAAATTATTAACACAACTGCTTAAATGCAATTTCAATGGAAGCCATGTAATGCCGTTTTTCTTTTGGCATTTAAAAATTGTTTTTAATATAGCAACATTGTTTAAGTACTAGCAGTACAAGAAGTGGTTATGTAAATGAACACACAGACTCAATGGTGTCAGCTCTGTGGCACTCGGCTGGTACTCTGAACATCTTTTCTTGGGGCACCTGTTGCATAGCTGAGGGGTAATTTAGGTGGGAATATTGCCTAAACCACTAAAATAACCTAAGTGAATTTCTTATAAAACTTACCTCTTCTGCTTTCACCCCAGCTGGCATCTAAGCACCACATAGCCACTCGCTTACTCCCCCCTGGTGAGTTGGAGGAGAGAATTTGGAAGAGTAAAACTGAAAAAACTCAGGAGTTGAGATAAAAACAATGTAATAGGTAAGTCAAAAATCAGGTGCACAAGGAGAGAAAAACAAGGAACTAATCCACTGTTTCTTGTCAGCTGGTAGGTGTTCAGCCATCCCCAGGAAAGCTGGGTGCCAGTAGGCATAACAGTGACTTGGGAAGACAAATATGTTAACTCCAAACCTCATCATCACCTCCACTTCTTCCCACAGCTTTATATGCTGAGCAGTACGTAAAGCTAGTCAGTTGGTGTCTGCTGTCCCAGCTATGTCCCCTCCAAACTTCTTATGCACCTTGACCCAGCTTGCAGATGGGGTGAGGTAGGAAGCAGAAAAGGCCTTGAGACTGTAAATGTTTCTCAGCAATACCAAAACATCCCAGAATTACTAACAGTGGTCTCAGCACAAATGCAAAACATAGCCCTCCACTAGCTGCTGTATAGAAAATTAATCCTGACCCAGCCAAAATCAGCAGAAAATCTTATGTGGAGTTAAATCATTGTAACTGCACTGTGGTCTTCCATTAGTGAAGACTTTGAAGCACACAGTTGATTGGAAAACCTGTGGGATTATATTGATGGGTTGAAACTGTAAATGTATGAGGAAGTTGAGAGCGTAGAGGTGCGAAAACAAGGTAGAACCATTTGACTGCTAAATAGGTTGTACTGATGGACAAGTTCAAAGACTGAATTTTTTGCTAGTGAAAGATGAGCTTCATGTAGAAAGGGTGTCTAAAAAACCCCACTCTGTCACTTGATAGAATGGTTTGAATGAAGATTGATATGTACTGACATGGGGAATGTCAGCTTACCTTTGCCAGTTTTACCGTTATGAGGAAAGAAGATCATTGCTAGAATAAATTATTCTTGTAAACAAGAACACAGTATATTTCTGTGAATGAGGGTTATTTTGGGTGATGTCGTAGATCACCACCATGTCTGGATCAAAACCAAAGCTCTTTTAGTAATGCATGTTTAGACTGCATATTTAAAGAATATAATAACATTTGTTAATAGAAGTGACAATGTATAGCTAAGATACTAATTTATTTTGATGCAACAATCCTGTTGCCCACAAACCCATGGGTCCTGAAAGGATGTACCTGAGAGTGTGAAAGGAGATGGCGAAAGTCATTGCTAAGCCACTCAGCGTCATTTTTGTTAAGTCATGGGTATCATGAGAGATGCCTGGGCACTAGAGGACAGCAGATGTCACTCCAATCTTCAAAAAGGGTAAGAAGGAGAGCCCAGGTAACTATAGACTGGTCAACCTCACCTCCATCCCAGGACAGGTGATGGAACAATTTGACCTTGATGCTGCCTCAAAGCACATCAAGGACAGGAGGGTTGTTAGGGACAGTCAGCATGGCTTTACCAAAGGCAAGTCATGCTTGACCAACCTGATAACCTTTCATGAGGGCATAACCAGGTGGAAAGACGATGGCAGAGCAGTGGATGTGGTCTATCTTGACTTCAGTAAAGCATTTGACAGTCTCCCACATCATCATTGCAGCCAAACGGAGGTAATGTGGTCTAGATGATCAGGTAGTGAGGTGGATTGTGAACTGTCTGCAGGGTAGAAGCCAGAGAGGTCAATGGGAGAGAGTGTAGTTGGAGTCCCCAGGATTCAATACTGGGACCAGTCCTATTCAATCTATTCATTAATTACTTGGTTGAGGGATTAGAGAGCACTGTCAGCAAGTTTTCTGGTGACCCAAAGCTGGGAGGTGTAGCCAACACCCCAGCAGGCTGTGTTGCCATTCAGCGGGATCTGGACAGGCTGGAGAGCTGGGCAAGGAAAAATCTAACGAACTGTAACAAGTGCAAGAGTAGAGTCTTTTCTCTGGGCAAGAACAACCCCAGGTACCAGTATAAGCTGGTCTCACCTGGAATGTTGTATTCAGCTTGGGCAATCTCAATACAAGAAGGACACTGAGCTGCTGTGTGCAATGAAGGACAGCAACACTAGTGAAGGGCCTGGAGGACAAGTCTGATGAGGAGTGGCTGAGGGACTAAGGTTGTTTAGTCTGAAAAGGAGTAGGCTGAGGCAAAACCTTATTGCCCTTTACAACTAGCTGAAAGGAAGTTCTAGAGAGATGGGTGCCAGTCTCTCACTCTCTCTCCAAGATACTGGCTTAATCTTCTTTGTATCATCTGATTACAGGGAGGTAATATAGTTCATTAGCAATTCAATAGGTGCAGTGGCAAGTCTAGAACAATTCTGCTGGAAGTGTTTTTTTTAAATCTGTGCTAGTTTGAGGGTTAAAGGAAGAAGCCTCCAGAACAGATCGTTAGATACCCCTCCCACCAATACAGGAAGGGAATATGAACAAATTGGAAAACTAGAATAAATTCTAAAATTTATTCAAAATGAAATTAATTTAAAATAAAGAAAAACAACAACAAGATACCTTCACAATAAAGAGAAGGGAAATTTAGGGAGATGGTGTAAGGCAACAACTATGTACAAAAGGTAATTGGATGTAGTTCTGGCCTCCACTCTGTGGGGGGTGCTTGCCATGGGGTGGCAGAATTGGGCTGCCTCACCCAGCTGCTTCAGTGTTTGCATTGCATCAGAAGAAGGGAAGGAGGGAAAAATGGTGCAGGCTAGTTTTGTGCCCTTCATTCAGTGCAGGTGGACTATGCTGGTGCTGTGCTCTGCAGACGTTCCCTCAGCAGCTGCATAACCATCCCTCAGCAGCCTTCTATCCCCTCGCAAAAAATAGAGCTTTAGTGCGAAATCCCCTCCCCATCTACCACCAACAGCTGATAAAAGCTTAACTAGCACTACTGAGAGAGTAAGGGATATCTTGCTGGAGAAGACAGGTGGGGCCTGGCAGACTCCGAGCATGTGGCCGTGCATCCTCTCTCCTCCACGGCTGGCTGGGAACTGCTCCTAGCCACTCCTACCCTACTTCCAAATTGACCCTCCAGTACTAGTCCCTCCCTGGTATGCTACTCCACAATTCTGTTCCCATTGCAGGGCGCAGAGGGGAGGGATTTGGGAGCTACATTGGGTTTTTTGAGTCCTGAAACCTAACCCATCACAAGAGGGAAAAGACTGTGCTTTCCTATCAAACAGTTTGTTGGGGCATTTGGTATCTCTCATAGATGTGAACATTTCTACCCTTGCTCCTTCTGCCTTGACTTAAGAAGATCTGAGGCCATTCAGCTCCAAACAGGAAAAATAAGCATGAACAGTTTGCTCCAGAACAAAACTGGTACGTAAATACCTAGTCCAATACTTGAACTTATGCCTCAGACTGTTGAGCTTAAGTTTCTGTTACTTCTGCTCTTCTAAGGTTTCCAGTGAAAAGCATTATATAAGACAATGAAGACTGGACATTGCAAAATGGGCCTTGAAACACAATTACTTCCTTTGTTTTTGCCACTTTTTTTTAAGCTGTTCAAAAAGATGTTCCCAAATTTGGCCTTTCTGGAAAACAGATCCTTTTCTGTGTAATTTAGAAAAACTGATGGGAAGCTTATCTCAAAAAAAAAAAAAATTCAGCAGAAGACTATAGACAAAAGAAACGCAGAAATCTAGCATCTTGGGCGTCTTAAAAATCACTAGAAATTTCTGGAGTAATATAAAGAGCAGAGTTTCAGTAGACTATAAACTGCTGCAGGCTGTGCTCAAGGGATCTTCATGTTCATGAAGTGCATTTTCCATCCCCTACGATATAGTATAATACAGAGATGAAAATTTCCTGTTAAATTTTGAAACTGAGAAATCACTCAGTTTTCACCACAGATTATCAAACTACTGTTTTGGGATGAGGTCTCGTTCACTTGTTTACAGCAGCTGACCATAAAAAAAGTGATAAGAGTGAGAGCAGCTGCTCTTAAAATTCACCTTCCTATTTTGGATATGTTCATCATTGTTTTTAGGTATTAGCTCAAAATTAATAATTTTAGGTTAAACTCAGCAACTTTATTTATTGTCTTATTTTTATCTCCACTTAGTAAATTAAACCAAATTCTGTTCTTAAGAAACAGTGAAAGAAATTTCTGTGGAATTTGAATAGAGGTGCTACTAGTAAGAAATTATGGTAATAAATGGAATATACTGCTGAACTGTTTTACTTGTTTTTAGAATACCAAATAAAAATACCATAAATTTATGACAAAGATGCTTTTTGAAGATTACTTATGTGCATTCTTTCAGATACTCAAGGTATCATAAAATAAAACAGTAGTCACGTTCTGTCTAATGATGGGATAATGATATAAAATGTTTCATGTGCACATGTGCTTCAGAAACAGATGTTCATTTAATTTCCCTCGCTCCACCAATAAACATTAGATTATCAGCAACTTACTTTTCTCTATGCACCAATGTTCTAGGAATTCATAGGTATAATTCTGCTTGGCTGTGAGAATAAAAACAGTTTAAAATAGGTATTTTGGTATTTCAACATTGTTTAAAGGTTTTCTCTTACATGAGGAGAAGAATGCCTCCTTGATAATTAACATTACAGAACATTCATAAAAGATCCATCTTACTTTCATCAGTTACAAGGAGTAAATGATGAGTGTCAAGGAGTACATATTGAGGTGGTCACCTGAATTTCTGTTTTCCCTTAGTGTGACTTACAAAAATACAAAAGAAACTGATGGTTTAAGAAATAATGACAATCTGAGGACACTAAGTAACAAAGATAATGAGAGAGAGAAAAATTTGTTTGAGCAAACAAAGCCCACCAGAAAATTCTCACTAGAACTGCCTACTACCATTTTTTGACCACTTTCCTGGTGAGCTTACCTTGATCTAACTCTGAAGTAATTTGCTTACATTACGTAGGAATTACAACAAAAAAACACTCCTACTTACTGTTTATAAACAGTAACAGGATGATGGTCATGTGGAAAATGTACATTTTAATGGGGTAGCCAACAGAGTGGCTTAAGTGTATGTGAAGAGATTGTTCTGAGCAAAGTAGTTTTCCTCCCACTTCATGCTGCCAGAAACTCTATGTGTTACCATGAAAACACAAATAAGCTAGTTTCTTGCATTGATCTTTGGAAGCCTAGCATATTGGCTTGGATTAAGGAGGATTTCATATTTACAGTTTGTTTGTCTTCTGAAAAAGTATTTCAAAATCCACAAGTTACTTTCTGTGAAAGGCATATATCAAACTTTTAAAAACATATATATTTTAATGCTGTACGTCAGCAACCCCCTCCCCCTTGTTTCCTATTTATTCTCTTAGAATCATAAAGCTAGGAGAGATCTCATGGCAGAATTAGCTACATGTGTCAGATAGTCTAACATTTTAATTAATTTTTACTTTTTATGTTTTTGGACTTCTTATCAGCTCCTTTTTCAACACTCTTTCCAGTTTTGATCCATAACTTCTATTACATAACATGTCCAAAACTGTCCAAATGCTAAGGAGATACTAGGAGTGGATAATGCTGAAGCATAGCTTAAGTATTCTGCAAGTTCTGCTTCTGTTGATTTATCCTAGTTTGATGACTCACTGTTTTCCAAGAGTTTTGTGTCATAACTGGCTTCTAATGCACAGTAACCCCAAATACTTTTCAACAGAACTGCTATCTTGCAGTTGTACACTTTTCCTTGGCTGAGTGTTGCTGAGCAAATGTTGTAACAATAAATAGACATCTAGTACTTGAACTCATGAAGCACAGAAAATGACTACAATAACAACATCTTTATAATGTGTCTTGTACTATAGGGTCAGTAAGAAGCCACATTAGATTGCTAAAATTTTTGATGCAATATTTAGTACAGCTAGAAGGAAAGCTTCTGACTTGATAGTCCCATTGATATATCAAGAAAACTGATGCCATAGTAATAGAAGTGTTGGTGTCATGCAAAGTGTAGTACAAAAATAAAATCTAGGGTGGTGCTTTTTTTAGTGGCTCAAAGAAAACAAGATAAAGAAGTAACTTCAAGTGTCTCTTCAGGTGAAGTATGCAGCAAATAAATTATTTATAACAGACATAATTCTTATATCTGTTCAGTAATGCTGCAGCAAAGCAAATCCACATGAATGGAAACAACTGACTAATCTTTCCCTGGATCACACTCAGAAGCAAAACTGTATCAGAAAAGTTTCTACTGTAAACTTTACCTGTATGCTTGTTCAGACTGTACATTAAGTCTTTTCTGACCTATTTAAATTCTAATGACTGTAAATGTGGTTGAAAAATTAATGACTAGATCCAGGAAGAATGGAACAATAAAATTGCAGATCTGGTAAAAAATTTTTAGATTGTTTCAGAAAACCTTGCTGCTCCAGATGTGAATTCTAATATTTGATTCTACTTATATTTAAAAAACCTCTTTTATCAGAGTATATGCACTTGGGAAATTTGAAACAAAGGTAGGTCAGAGAAAAGGAATTATTTTGAGTTGGCAGTAACAAAACTAAAAAAGAACAAAGAAATTAAACTGGTAAAGGAAGCTAAAGAAATGAGCAGACTGAAACACACATGTACAATTTCTGGTATTCCAACCATTAAATATTTTCACTGGCGCATAAGTAGGAAATAAGCTGAGAAATTACACATAAGTAGATATCAATTAATTTCAATTCACAGCACTTAATCACTTTGATTCCTGCTTTAGATACATCACCTGTAGTTTAAAATGACACATTACTACATGCACAAAGTAGTCAAAGAGAAATGCCTTTGATTCCGCCTCTGCCTCCCCCTTCCAGGAGCTATGTGCAATAATCTAATTGAAATCTGAATTTTATTGAAGTTCCTTCTCAGACTTGAAACAGGAAGATGATAAGGCTGCGAGATCCCAGAACACTGATGTCTTTACAACCGTATTTATGAAGAGAAAAACTCTTCTGTTAGTTCTAGAAAGATCTTTACCTTAGTGTGAGCCTTAACATTACTCAAATTGTTTGCCCTTTTTACCAAATGAAAGCAAAGCAAGAAAAGAGGTGTGCAATGTGCAATTGAAAAGGTCATAGCATTTTTCATCTGTAGACTTCTATCCAGATAAAAAGCGGAAGGGTTTTTTAAGATGCTGCTTTGTGAAAGCAACAATTACAGTAATTAGCAATGTGGTATGATGGACTGAACACACATTTGCTATGTAAGGTGTCAAATCCTACTACAAATTTAGCATCATTCTTCCCGTGTTTAAGTCATGGAGTCATAGAATCATTAAGGTTGGAAGAGACCTCCAAGATCATCAAGTCCAACCATCAGGCCAACACCACCATGCCAAACAAACCATATTTCCTAGTGCCACATCCCTGTGGGTTTTTGAGATCTTCAGGCATGGTGACTCCGCCACTTCCCAGGGAAAGCTGCTCCAATATTTGACTAGTTTTTGAGCGAAGAAATTTTTTCCCTGATGTCCAATCTGAACCTCCCCTAGTGAGTAAACAGTAACATTATCAAATATATATAGATATGTTAGTATGTATTCCTCAGTATGGAAAAGGATGTTTAAAACCAAACAGGGTTTTTTTATTGTTCTGTTTTCAACATTCTTATGATGATATATTTGTAAACACACCATTTGAGCAGGCTTTCTTAACAATGCAAACACAGCTGATAGATCTTGAATAGTTTGAAAGTATTCAATTCTGCTCTCCTATATATTCTAGGCAACAATTAAGATCAACCAATTGTGTATTAAAAGTAGACCAGTGTCCTTGCTTCTAAGAAATTACTTTGTTCTGGGACTTACATGGCTCTTTTAGCTCATGACACGAATCATAACAACATTAAGAATGTTACTGAAATTTAACATATTTATATTTAAATATGTTATTTTTATGATCTGTAACTTCCTTGCTGGACATTTGAGCTGAATTTTCACTTGTCACTATATCATTCTCAACATAGTGTCTCTCTTTGGCATTAATATCTTAATAAAATTGTTTGACAATATGCTTACTATGTTTTCTGTTTTTTAAAGAAGTATGTTCTATTTAGAACATGTAGTATATTCCGCATTTTAGACCATTGTTCTAAAATGATCTTTTTTAAAGTTTTTTGAAAAATTTTGGTAATAAAATTACCTTTCTGAGTACCTGCTAAAATCCATATAGCAAGCAGTTCAATGATTAAGTTAGTGGATGCAGAAGGAACTGAATGAAATCCAGGCAATTTATAGTGGTCTGTTTTTATTAGAGAATCATGGAATCAGTTAAGTTGGAAAAGACCTTAAAGTTCATATAGTCTGGCTGTTCAAACCCAACACTATTAAGCTGAGCACTAAACTCTTAAGTAGTGTTCATAACTGCCCCATCTACTTCTCTTCTAAATACCTCTAGGGATGGTTGTTCAACTGCTTCCCTGGGACGTCTGTTCTAATGCTTTACAACCCTTTCAGTGAAGAAATTTTTCCTGATGCCCAAACTAAACCTCCCTGGCACAACTTGATGGCATTTACTCTTGTCCTCTTGCTTGTTTTTGTGAGAAGAGTCAGATCCTCACCTCACTACCACCTCTATTCAGACAGTTGTAGACAGTGAGAGGTCTCCCTTCAGCCTCCAAAAGGAGAAAACCCAGGCTAAATCTCACCAGCTTGGTCACTCTTCTTTGGACATGCACCAGTACCTCAATGTTCTGCTACTGAGGAGCTCACACCTGAACACAGTAATCAAGGTGTGGCCTCACAAATGCCAAGTACAAAAGGCTAAGTATCCCCAGGTCCTTTTCTGTTAGTCAGTTTTCCAGTTTTCCAGCCCCTTTCGTGAAGCCTGTATCTTTCATGAGATTGTTGTGACCCAAGTGCATGACCCAGCACTTGGCCTTGTTGAGGTGGCTTTGGCCCATCAATCTAGCTTCCAGATCCTTCTGTGGAGCCTCTCTACCTTCAAGCAGCTTGACACACCTGCCTAACTTAGTGTCTTCAAAATTACTACGGGTATACTTGATAACCTCATACTGATCATTGATAAAGACATTAAACAGGCCCCGGTACTGAGCCCTGTTGAACATACCTTGTGACTGGTGGCCAGCTGGATTCCAGCTGCATTCACAACCTCTTCTTGGGCTCAGCCATTTAGCCAGTTTTTACCCAGTGAACAATACATCCATCCAAGCAATGAGCAGTAGGAAAATACTGTGGGAAACACTGTCAAAAACTTTGCTAAACTCTAGGCAGACAACATTCACAGCACCTTTGTCGTCCACTAAGTGGATGAAGAAGATCTGATTCATCAAGTAGGAACCTGCCTTTCATAAACTTGTGTTGTCTGGGCCTGGTCACCGTGTTATCCTTATTGTGCTGCATGACAGTACTAAAGATAATCTGCTGAATAGCCTTTGCCAGCACTGATGTCAGACTCACAGGCTTGTAGTTGCCTGTTTTCTCTTTCTTTAGTTGCTTTTGTAGATGATCCTCACATTTGCTAACTTTCTGTCAACTAGGACCTCTCTTGTTAGCTAGAACTGCTGAAAAACGATGGAGATTGGGTTGGTGACTTCTGCTAGATGCCTCCTTACTCTTGGTGGATCCCATCCGGACTGTCAGACTTGAATGCATCTGAGAGGTGTAGCAGGTTACCAAACATAAACCCTTCTATTATGGAGGTTTCATTCTGTTCCCCATCCCTGTCTTTCAGTTCATGGCGTGACCAGTTGGGGAACAACTGATCTTACTATTAAAGACTGAGGAAAAGAAAGCATCAGGTACCTCAGACTTGTCCTCATTCTCTGTCATTATTTTTCCCCTCCCATCTAATAAAAGATGGAGATTCTCCCTAGTCCTCTCTTTTTTTTTTTTTTTTTCTGATATATTTCATGGTAACATTTTTAACTGTCTTTGGCACTTCTAATAGTCTCTCTGCATAGTCTTATGACACCGCTGTAGTTTCACTGAGTTACTTTCCCCTTCTCCCAAACATTCTAAACTATTTTTCTGTCTGAGTTCCAGATAAATGAACTAGGATAAAGTACATTGAATTGACTAAGTTTATCCTACACAAATTAAGAGTTAATGATATGTATGTATTTTATTTGCATAAGTTCATAGAACAAATAGAGTAAGTACATGTCTGATGATACCATTTCTTGTAGATTTTTTATTAAAATAATACTATATAGGAAACAAAAATATATAATAGCATTATTTTTATTTAAAAAATTATTAGAATCAGAGAATCATACAATAATTAGGGATTGGAATGGACCTCGAAAGATCATCTAGTCCAGTCCCCCTGACACAGCAGGATCACCTAGACCAAGTCACACAGTCAGCGTTAGAAGGG
>VXBP01010416.1:0-58188 GCA_013400115.1 Rhinopomastus cyanomelas
ATACAAGGCCACCCCCCACCCCTTCTGCCTCGCCTATCTCTAATAGTGCATACCCATCCAATCCAACACTCCAGTCATGTGATTCATCCCACCACGTTTCAGTGATGGCAATTATGTCATACCTTTCCTGGCATGCAAAAACTTCAAGTTCCTCCTGCTCGTTGGCCATACTTCATGCATTAAAATACACAAACCTCAGTTGGGCCGATACATTCGTCTTCAGAGCAGATACACCATCCACTATTACCTCCTGAGAGACTTCAATACCATCCCCTTCCCCCTTCAATCCTAGTTTAAAGCCCTCTTGATGAGGCCTGCCAACTCGTGGCCTAGTGCCCTTTTACCCTTATTAGATAATTAGGTCAAATTTTTCTCTCTGATAACCACAGCTTCACTTTCCATCAGTGGAAAGTGTGTCTCAGAGGGTCCTTGTACACATTGTGTCTGCTGACTTTTTTTTTTCTATTATCTGGCCAGGTCTGAGACCTGATCTTGTGATAGGTCCATGCACACATCCCCTCTGGACTCCTCTGGAGCAATGTAGGAACGAACATGAGTGTGGTTAAAAAGACATTTAGCTCAGCCATAACTTGGAACAATGTTTTGTTAGAAGGAGTGATTTGTTAGGGTGGGAGTGAATGATAGGCAGTGGGGAGATGAGTGTCCTTTGTATGTGCATTCTTCCTACTGAATGGGTGTGTGTTTTGCTGTGTAAAAGTGTTTTTGGAAGAAAAATGGAATGCACTGTGATAAATAGCTGTACTTTTAGCATTTTGTTAAAAAGGCCTTAACTGAGGGAAACATTTGCTTTCTCTCCATCTCCATCTTCTCTTGTGCCAGACAAGAGTAATGAAATTCCCAGAAGTTTCTAACTTAAGTCATTGAGTGACATACGTTTTAAAGGGATATACGTTTTCAAAGCTGAAGAAATCCTGCTACATTCCCTTTTCATTTGTTTAGAGAAGGGACATTTTCTGTTTTAAAGACACAATGCCAGGTTCTGAAAACCATTTTTTGATGTTATGTGTGTAATTTTCAAGGGCTATGCAGACTATGTTTACTTTTCTGAGGTTGTGTTCCTAGATGATTAATTTGCTCCTGGGTTCTTAAAATAAAGTTTAGGACTAAGCAAGAATTTCTTCTTTGGAATATAGTGACCACAAACAACCCTTCCAATTTATATTTTATTCTGAGAAATGCCTCTGCAAGATATATGAATATTAATAATGTATAATTCATATCTGACACTTCTAGGGTATATAACTCTTCCAAAAAGTAGAGATGTTGACAGCAAAATACATTTTTTCTTGAAAAGTTGAAGGGAAATCCTGATTTTGCATATGCTTATAGGTCCCCAACCTATACTGGTACCTGGGGTTGTTCTTGCCCAGATGCCAAACTCTACACTGTCCTTGTTATATTTCATTAAATTCCTCCCCATCCAACTCTCCAGCCTGTCCAGGTCTCCGTGAATGGCAGCACAGCCTGCTGGTGTGTTGTCCACTCCTCTCAGCTTTGTGTCATCAGCAAACTTGCTGACAGTGGACCCTAATCCCTCATTAATTCATTAATGAATATATTGAATAGGACTGGTCCCAGTACTGACCCATGGGGATCTCCAGTAGATACAGGCCTCCACCTCAACTCCATCTCATTGACTACTACTCTCTGGTTTCTATCCTGCAGATAGTTCACAATCCACCTCATTACCAGATTGTCCAGACCGCATTTCCTCAGTTTGTCTGTGAGAAAAGCCATGTGTACAGAAAGCAGCATAGGAGAAAGGGACCTAGGGGTCCTGGTGGACAGGATGACCATGAGCCAGCAATGTGCCCTTGTGGCCAAGAAGGCCAACAGCATCCTGGAGTGCATCAGAACAGGGGGTGTTTAGCAGATCAAGAGAGGTTCTCCTCTCCCTCTACTCTGCCGTGGTGAGACCACATCTGGAATATTGTGTCCAGTTCTGGGCCCCTCAGTTCAAGACGGACATGGAACTGCTGAAGAGAGTCTAGAGCAGGACCATGAAGATGATGAAGAGAGTGGAACACCTCCCTTATGAGGAAAGGCTGAGGGAGCTGGGTCTCTTTAGCTTGGAGACTAGGAGACTGAGGGGTGACCTCATTAATGTTGAGAAATATGTGAAGGGTGGGTGTCAGGAGGATGGAGCCAGGCTCCTCTCAGTGTCATCTCGTGCTGTCCTGCAGTATCTTTTTATTGAATTATTTTTTTGGAACACATTTTTCCTTGTTTCATGCACGGCTGATTGCAATACATTTGAAATACACCAAAGACAGCAGTTCTCTTTAACTAATTTCTTGGGTTAAACGTAATAAGCAATAAGAAAAAGGTATCAGCAAATAAATAGAAGTGTTCAACTCCTAGCCTTTTCGCCAGAAAAATCTCCTGACTTTACAAAAGTAGCCTTCCAAAAAGGAATGCTTCTGCTTTCAAGTCTCCTCTACATGAACCAAAGGTGAGCAAGTAACAAGTGTGGTGTCCAGAGCCTTTTCTCCAGGCTTTTTAGCTCTGCATCTGCAGAGAATTCCTGTCAGCCTTGAATTCCTTTGGCGTATTGTGACAAATCGTGCCTTGCTGTGTGCTCTGCCCCCACTGGACTCTCTATGGGATTAGTGATCACGTGCTGCCTTAGCTTAATGCTCTTGACCTTTTTCAGATGATTGACACTGCTGAATGATCACAGTGAAGCAGCAATTACCAGCTAGCTGTGTTATTCTCATTTCAAGGAGAAAATAAATGTTCTTTGAGATGAGTAATCTGGACTGTGTCTTTCTGCTGAGTAAATGTAGGCGATCTGGCTGTAGTGAGTCATGATTCCTTTCCCATTTGCTCGGTTTTTGGTACTTCCTGCAGATTTCCTGTGTTCTCCCCCTTCAAAATGGTTTACTGTGCTCTGATCCCGTTAGCCTGCATAGCTGAATCTTTTGAGCTTAGTAAGCAACATAAATTTCCTCAGGCTCAAAGATTCAAAGATGGTGGTAGGCATGGCGATGTGTACCTTCTTCCATAGTTCAAAAATAAAAGAGGAAGAATGAAGGCACTCCAAGCTGCCAGCAGTGCATTTGTGATGTGAGCACATACAGTTGTGCAGGGATTTAGAAGTCTTGATTTCATAGTGTTTTATTTGTTTTTTAGTCCCTTCCCTTTCCCTTCCCTTTCCCCTTCCCCTTGTTTCTCTTCAGTGACTTTTCCACAAGAATTGTGTCAAGGTTTGGTTTGTAACTAGCGATGAGTTTTGTAAGGCTCCTGTACACACAAAGCAAACAGTGCAAAGAGATTCACGTGTCTCTTCATGTTACTGTTTTGGAAGACATTTTACAGAACACCTGTCTGCCTTTATTGAAAGTTCAGAGACAGTGATGCAAAGGTGAAGAACAAATCTGACACTGTATCATAAGGTCTTAAGTACTGGGTCTGTGTCCTGTGTCAAGGGGTTGTGTATCTGTGATGCTGTATCGTCATTGTTGTAATCGATATTATAACTATTAACTTTAGATTAATCATTATTATACAATCACAATATTATTATAATTATTATGCAATTAATGCTATTATAGCATTATACTCTTTTTGTAAAGGTAATTTTTGTTTATACCTTTAGGCCATCGAACATTATTCATTGGCGTTCATGTGCCACTGGGTGGAAGAAAAAGTCACCGACGCCACAGGCACCGTGGACATAAACACAGAAAGAGAGACAGAGAGAGAGATTCGGGTTTAGAAGATGGGAGAGAGTCTCCTCCTTTTGGTAAGATAAATGTTATTTTTGCATAGATCTTTTAATAATAAACATCATTGTGTTTACACATACTCTTCCCTGTTATGGCTGGGACATGATAAACAGTAGACAACCCACCAGACCCTCTACTGTCTTTGCTGTAGAGCTAAGTTTTGCTCTCTGGTGAAGGGCAGCAGCCAGTGGCAGTCAATATATAAGAAATCTCAGCAATTTCTACCACTGTAGGAAACTGTAAGCTTTCTCATAAAGGTAGGCTGCCACCACCTCTGAGGTGCTTTATGGCATCAGCTGCCATTGAAGTTGAAGGCTCTGAAGTATTTTTCCCTAAAATGTAATATAGGAGAGTTGTGGTTGTTTACAGTTAGTTTTGTGATAATGTTGATGTTACCGAAGCTGCAGTGTTTTATCAGTTATGAATTGCAATCCAGATTGTGTTTGCCTTTTTCCTTACATGACACTGTAGTGTGCCATTCTGAAGAGTTTGCTAACGAAGGATGAAAGCAAACAGAAAAATATAGCTTTTAATATACAAACCTGATACAAAAACATTACAAAAACTAGCAAAATGTAATCATGAATTGGTCAAGCTTTGTCTTAGAACACATGGAAATACTGCTTGCAGTTCCAAAGTAAACACTGCATGTGCTGAAATGTCCAAGACTATAGTAAGTGTTGAAATTAAAGTGGAAGCATGTGTAGAAACCAGTTTGTCGGTGTGCAACAGAGGAATGCTTTTAAATCATTAGGGAGATGTGCCAGTGGGTATGTATTTTGTAAAAAGCTTGAAATATTAAAATCTTTCACTATGTATTAAATGGATAATGAAGCAAAGTCAAGACCTTTTAAAACTTGGGAGATAAGGGTTATGTTTTGAAGACTGAATTAAAAATTGGCTATGGTAGTTCTGTCTGGAATGTATGTCAAATGTCCCCCATACTGCAGTAGAAACTGGTTTCTTGGAAAACAACAGAGTTCATGAATTCCTAAGATGGGTTTAAAAAAGAATACGCATAAGTAAATACAATGTCAGATCAAAAAGAAACAATGGGAAGTTACATTAGCCAAGAAGTGAGACATCTGAAACTACGAAGCAACGATTACTCTTGATTCATCTGGTTTTATTTAAGAGCCAGTATGTGACATGTTTGGCTGAGAACTTCTGGAGACCTAGGCTTATGTCCTTCCTAATGTCAAAAGTACAAAAAACGTTTTTCTGTCTGAATCTGTCCTTAATAATCTGTGACAGTTGTGCAGATGATTAAATGTGCTCTTCTGTGGTGAGTGAAAGTGATTCTGATCACAGAATCACCCGGAATCATAAAACGTTAGGGATTGGAAGGGACCTCGAAGGATCACCTAGTCCAATCCTCCCGCCACAGCAGGACCACCTAGACTAAGCTGCACAGGAACATGCGCGGGTGGGTTTTAAATGTCTCCATAGAAAGAGACTCTACAACCCCCCTGGGCAGCCCATTCCAGTGCTCTGTCAGCCTGTGTTCAAGATGTCTCCAAGAGTGAAATAGCAGTAATATAAAAAGATTCTTTTGAAGTGCATTTGTAAAGTTAGTGTTCACAGCATACTTGTCTACACGCGTGTTTGTTTGAAGTAAGCACAGGACTACCCTTTGGTAAGTCACCCTAAAGGTAACTTGAATGATAATTCAAAGGAGGCAAAGAAAGAACTACTAAACAATCAGAAAAATCTTAAAATAGCCAGTTTTTCACCCTGAAATAATAT
Organism: Rhinopomastus cyanomelas; assembly: GCA_013400115.1. NCBI lineage: Eukaryota > Metazoa > Chordata > Aves > Bucerotiformes > Rhinopomastidae > Rhinopomastus > Rhinopomastus cyanomelas. Next base: position 5,496 of record VXBP01010416.1, read on the forward strand.
CTAAGTAGTAAAATTTGAGTATTTTCTCTCTTGGCTATCTGAGTCCTGAAAGGTGGCCAGAGAACCAGACGTGGACTAAGCCTTGACATCACCTCATCTAAGCAGAAATGTATGAAAAGGATTTGCCTTATGAAGGCAAATCTGAAAATTGTATGGTGATGCAGAGGTGAAGCACCGTCAGAACAGGCAGGCAAAATTATGCAGGGATTAATCATAGCCTATATCCATCAACATCTTTGTTTGTAAGATGGATTTTCCTTACAGGATTTTCAGACAGATTTTTGTGCTGCCTGGGGAGAAGCATTGTCTTTAGAGAGAACATAAGCATAGTTTTCTCTATGGTTTATTTAAACAGAGGGAGCAACAGATACTTGCACTAAATCCGAATGCCATAAACTTCCATAACGCTGCTTAGCTCTCAATCCTAATGACCTGTGGGAGCCCAATAATCGCTATGGTTACAGCAGAACTCAGAGGCTGAAGAAGTTGCAAGGAAGAAAAATGTACTTCCGATTTGTGATGCGTAACACAGTATGCATCTGCGCAGCAATGTGGACTGTGCTACCTAAGAGAGCAGATCCAAACTAGTCCTGAGATTTAGGAGTCATTCTGGGTTAACTGAACGCACAGAAATACTTAGTTCCCTCTTTCTGTGGACCCCTTTTCACACATTTCTACTGAATAGTAGGAGGCTGCATTCTTGGGAACTGGGAGGGAGAAGGGGAAAGAGAAAACATGACTGCGAGCAGGTGCAAAAAGAAAGATGGAGGAAATAAACTCTGTGAGGCCAGTTGATAGAAAACAGTGCTTTGAAGTAAGTCAGAAAAATACATTAGGATTTTTATGATACTAGAGAATAAACTAGCAGTGTTCCGTAGGAAAGGAGTTACAATAAAAGCCAAAGAGCCAACGGTTGAATAATAGAGGTGCTTGAACAAGTAAAGACTTGCAGTATTCAGACATGAAGTACTCTGACTGCTCAGTTAACCGAGCATGGTATGAGGCATTATTTTTGTCATAACTAATGACTGCATAATTTACTCCTTGGTTTCCGAGATACCGTTAAAAGCAGATCTTGCTCTGCTAATACTGCTTCAAGAGGCTGTGTGGTGCATGATGTGCCATGGGGCTGTGTGCAGGCTCCACTGAGAGTGGACAGGTGCCAACTGGTTCCTATTCAGTGAAAAACAATTTGTCAAATAGTTTTTGTTGTCTTACTATGGCTAGAAAATGTCTGTGTTTGGTGTAGTGCTCCTGTCTGGAAGCTTTCTGGTAGTCCCATTGAATCCTGGCGTGGAAAGCTGTGCCAACAGCTTTCTGAGGGGATGCTTCTGCAGGGAATACGTTTTTAGAACACTCCAATGGCAGATCATAAAGTTTTTAGTTTCCTATTGTCACTTGTCACAAATAATCAGTTTTCAGTGTGCAAATTTGGAGCTTGTAGACAAATAATATATAGAAATATAGTTAGTGGAATAAAAAGGAGCCCTGTCATTTGAGGGCACAAATGACATATTCAAGTTTTACTTTTGTTTTCTCCACCCTCATTGTCTGTCTCTTGCCTCTTGATGAGGTTGTACAAGACGTTTCTATTTTGCAATAATGATGAGAGCTGCATGGCAGAAAAAGACCTGAGGGTATTGATTGATTATTGGCTAAATAAAACCAGCAGTGTGCCCAGGCGGCCAAGGCTTGTACTGGAAACAGTGCAGCCAGGAGGAGTATGGAAGTGCTTGTTCCCCTGAACTTGGCACCGGTGGGCACTGCGTTTCGTTTTAGGCACCTCCGTACAAGAAAGACACTGAGGTGCTGGAGTGGACCCAAAAAAGGGCAACAAGGTTGACGAAAGTTCTAGTGAACAAACCTTGTGAGGAGTGGCTCAGGGACCTGGGCCTATTTGGGCTGAAGAAAAGGAGGCTGAGGGGTGACCTTACTGCTGTCTGGAGCTACCTGAAGGAAGGCTGTGGAGAGGTGGGTGTTGGTCTTTTCTCACAAGTGACAAGTGAGAGGACAAAATGAAACCGTCTCAGGTTGCGTCAGGGGACGTTTAGGTTAGACATTAGGAAAAGCTTCAGTACTGAAAGGGTCATCAGGCCTTGGAACAGGCTGCTTAGGGAGGGGATTGAATAGTCCTGGCTGGGTATGTTTAAAAACCGTGTAGATATGGAGCTTAAGGACACAGTTTAGCAGAGGAAGCTGAGCAGCCCTGGAGGTGACCCTAGCAGAGGACTGTTCAGGAACGGATCTCTGAAGGTAATGTAAGTGAAAAAGTGAGTTGCAAAGGGGTTACTTGCTTACTAGAGAGGCTTGAAGAAAGCATCATGACATGACTTAGCTCCTTGTGTTTGGTAGCTAACCTCAAATGGCTATGAACAGGGCAGATTTAACTATTTGTAAAGGATATGGCTGTTAAGAGAATTCTCCTACTCCTGACTGTTACTTTGTGGATCTGAACCTCTGGGCAGCTGTGGAACAGATTGCAGCAAATCTGGATTAAAATAATTTATCACAACTGCAGCTTTTAAGAGTCTAGCAAAAAGAATTGAAGCTTGGGAATTGTCCATGTTGTCAGATTCAAAAGATAAGATTATTGGTCATAGCCCTGAGTTAAAGAAAACTATTAATGTGGAGAAAATGCTGTGAGAGCTTCTTGAAAGGATTATATGTATAGGGATAAATTGCCACAGGAGCAAGTAAGGGAACACTTTCCCTAAGGTCTGTGGAAAGATTCTTGGGGGTGTGTTGTGTGGCTCTTTACTATTTTATGTGATCTTTAGTGGTGTAAACTTTGTTTTAATTTTTACTACATTTTCTAATTGATCCCTGCCTTTCCTGGTGGCTGAACTGAGGGGGAGAGACCAGTCTGCACATGAATGAGGTGGGGTTTGGGGGAGAGTCCCTACTCACCAGTCCTTGGTGAGCACAGGCAGGAGGATTACAGATGTCTGTTTATGTGTGAAATAAGCTTTTCTTTTTTGTGATCCTGTGAATTTTTCACACAATTTGCCCTTCATTTGACAGGAGTTGCTACTGCTGTAAGCTGTGTTACATCAGTTCACTCTTGGTCTGCAACCCATCCTGTGTAGTGAGCAACCAAAAAAAAAAAGTTAGTGTATTTAGTGTTGCTTTAATGAACCTATACAAGAGCCTGAGGCTTGGGTTAAATCTTGTGTGTTACGTTTGCTCTCTTATGCAAACTTCTGTAATATAAATTTTATTTTAATATTCAGCATGTTTTCTAATGTAGGAAAAGTAATTTTTCACCTCTCCACCTACTGACCCTAATAAGAAGCATTAGCCCAATAGTACTGTCCTTAAATGCAGGTTCTCAGTGGGCTTGACAAGCAAGAAATAAGTTTTAGTAACTGAACTCATAGAGTGTTACCAGAAATCCGTTTTGGCACCATTTCTACGGTTCATCAAGGGCAGAGGACAAAATTTGGAAATGTTTTATATGTACCCAAGACTGTGTTTCTGCTTGCGGTATGGTTTGGGCAGATTGCGTGTGGCTCTGCCTGACAGCAGAGAGGCTTGTCTCGGGAGAGATCCTGGCACGCACTGAGTAGGAGATGTGGGTCACTTAATGGTGCAATGAAGCAAGTTGGTTGCTGGGCTGAACTTACTTGAAGGGATTGAGAATGATCCTGCCTTCTTAGTCCAGCCCAAGTCTTAATTTCACCTTGTTCCCCCAGGCAAGAGGAAGCAGTGTTCACACAGAACTGTGATTGCACTTGAGAATGTCTTATATTTCAGTTATGATTCTCTTCCATATGTGTTTTGCAAGGTGGGTTGGTGCTGTGAGCCACTGTTTCCACTCAGTGGTGTTCCAGGGAGTACCTTCTTTTTTGTTGCCCTTTGGGAGTTAGGTTATTAGAAGAACTTTGAGCACTTCTGGCGTTCAGATCTTGCTTTTGTTTTAGGGATGTTAAATGATTTCAGAGTCATAGTAGTGAGTAGAGTGTTAGGTTTATTCAGGGTTGCTTTGTTTCTGCAGCTCTGAATCCCAGTGTGGTGAATTTGTGATTTTTGGTAATTGCGTATCCACCAGGTTATAATTTTTACCCCTGTAACTAGACAGTGGAGTTACAGATTCTTAAACATGGAATCCTCAGATTTTTTTCTGCGCAATGAGTTTGAGATATCAGAGGTAGTGTGGATGTCTGTGTGAATGCTGCATGGATGGTGGAAGTACAAGCCCAGAGAAATCCAGGTATAACAGACTCTGGCAGGAGGCTCCCTTGGGCTGGTGAAGCCATAGCAGATAGAAGGCTGCTTCAACTTTTCCCTGACTGAAATGGCTCATTAGCCAAACAGAGTTGGTTGTTTGTGGTCCTCCTGCCGCTGTTGTGTGCTGGACTTTCTGGCCAGTGCCACTTGGTCCTTGAGGATTTCCTGAACTGGTGATGAGCCATTTACCTGTGGGATCATAAGCTGCTTATGACTGAACTTTATGTTGTTGCTTTTGCTGCATCTGTGCTCTGGTGTAAGACAACTGCAGTGGTATAAATACAAATGCAACAAACGAGTCCCATTCATTTAGTTCTTTTTGGCTTACTCTAGATTACTTTCATTACCTAATAGAAACAGCAATATTAAAGTGAAGGGTTGTTTTTTTTATGCTCGCTGTACTGCTTGAAGTAGGGATAGACACATATAATGCCTAAGCCAATTTCTGTTTTCCTAGACTTAAAACAACATTTAGTGTCCTAGTTTGCAAATATTATGCTTCTGCAGTGAGGATTTAGTTATCACAGTTTGACAGTCTGCAATCGAAGTATTCTTTCCTAGTGTTTTTGAATCGCCTATGATTCATTTTCCAGATAAGATATTAATGACATATTTGGTATTTGTTACTCCTGTGAATAAGAGACAAATCTATCTGGCATTGCATACATGAGTAATCGTTTTAACTCATTTTTAGAAGTAAAAACAACAGATATGGTATGAAAAGTAATTGTGTTCCTATTGTTTAGTTATCTTAGGGTTTTGTCCTTGAAGTGAAATTACTGTGCTATAAAGCATAAAATGACTTATTTTTCCACTTTCTGCCTTGATGTCTGAAAGTCAAGCTGTGACTTGCAGGTTTCAGACACCAATACAAATTGCAGCAGTAAAGAAAGATAGTCAGATTCTGTCAGCTATTTTTAACTGGCGTGTAATAAAATAGAAAAGAATTTAGTGCATGTGTTGTCCTTTATAGACATTCCTCTGCCATTCGTCAAGTAGCTGTATGTTACGCAGAAGACCCAGTAAGAGCAAATCACAGCAGTAGGGTATTTCCTTGTTACTGCTCACCTGACTTGGAGATCTCTGATCCTCTGCTTTCCTTCCCACACTGAAAGCGTGCGTTTGTGTGACTATCATAACTGTCATAAAGCTGCAGCTCTGCTGTACAGCACTTCTCATTTATTACTTAACAGTAGCTGTCGCTCTACATCAGTTCTAGTGCTGATTTTATTAAGAGTACAGGATGTTCCTGGCAGTGCTAATTCTCAGATTCTCGCTGCAGTCTAGCTCTCTACCAAAGTAGCTTGTTTTCCATGTTCTTTTACTAGTCGGACACGCTTGTTTTTTGCAAGTTCCATATCTCATTGTATTCTGGCTGGCAGATAGTATCAACAACTTTTTGACCAGAACATACTTTCTAGTCTTGGATTAAATCTTAACGCTTGCATTTACTTTGTCCTTGTCTAGGATCTGTCAAAATGTAGAGGTTTAGAATAGAGTTTGAAATGGTATTAAAGAAAAAAAAAGGACTGAAGAGTGAGAGGGGAGTAATAATAAAAAAAAAGTAAATTGGATGAGGTTGTTGCTGTTCCTTAATGATTTTGAGAACAGAAAAATAATTTCTGTTCCATTGGCTTGTCCCCTCTGCAGATCCATTCTCTAGAGCTTGGTAGTACTTGGGCCCGTCTCTCCCTTCTTTCGTGTATTTCTTTGGTTTAATTTCCTTGCTTTAGAAAGGGTAAGTAGGCTTGGCCGTGCTGTATGCTTACACTCTGTTTAAGCAAACAGACCTCAGAGGGAAACTGTCATGCATCGTGTTTCATTGCTGTAACAAGCTTATTACTACCAAAAAAGGGATTTTTACAGCTCAGTTTAATCTCCTGTATTGATCAGTGCTTGGTTCTGTTCATTTGCTAGCATTCAGGGAGTGCTGTCATCTCAGTTTTTCCAAAATTCAGTGACCCTATGCAGTGATGCTCCTCACAGATACATGGAAAATACTGTAGCTTCTCTGACAAATATGGTTGTAAACCAGAACTTTATTTTGTTAATGGTCAAGAAATCGCTAAGCTGTTCTGCTGGATAATCGGTTTTTTGTTGACTGGCATCCTGGCACCTATCAGCTCCCACAAAGGACTTTTGATTCTTCTCAGAAGTCTAGCAGAAAAAAACCCTTTATATTTCTAGAGAGCCTCGGTTTCATCCAGAGTTTGTGCTTTTGAGATTTGTACTTAAACAAACTTAGAGAATCATAGGTCATGTAGTCCAACCCCCTAGCAACAAACAAGGACATCACTCACTAGACCAGATTGTCCAGAGCCCATCAAGCCTGATCTTGAATGTCTCCAGGAGTGGGGTGTCAACCACCTCTCCAGGCAACCTGTTCCAGTGATCCACCACCCTCAGAGTAAAGAACTTTTTTCTGATGTCTAACCTAAATATACCCTTTTCCAGCTTAAAACCATTACCCCTCATCTATTCCCTGCCCTGTTGAATAGTTCTTCCCCAGCCTTCTTATAGGTCCCTTTCAGATACTGGGAGGTCACAAGCTATTCTTCAGGCTGAACAACCCCATCCTCTTAGCCTGTCTTCATAAGAGAGGTGCTCCAGCTCTCTGATCATTTTCATGATCATGTAATGATGTGGCAAAGTAGTTTTTGAATGCTGGAGTAGGACTCTATTATTAGCTTTATCAACACTGCTGTCTGTGCTGCCTTTTTCTGTGAGGTACCATTCCAACTTCCAATAGACACTGCTTCTGTACATCGTATTCCATATTTAGATGAGTTTGGTTAATTAGCAGACTAGACAACAACAGCAAATAAGGAGGTCTCAGTCTGAAGGTGTTTGTATATAAATGTTCTTACAGCAGAACTCTCATAACGTGTGGTAGTAATATGGATGAAACAGTCTGGGTCATGTAATGAAATTTTAGGTATTTGCTTGCTCAGGGCAAAAAAAATTGGTGTGTTGACTTGGTATTTTTGTTTTTCCTCAGATACTCCATCACAGAGGGTGCAGTTTATTCTTGGAACGGAAGATGATGATGAAGAACACATTCCTCATGATCTCTTTACTGAGCTTGATGAAATATGTTGGCGTGAAGGGGAGGATGCGGAGTGGAGGGAGACAGCCAGGTGAGGTGTTTTAAAACATTTTGGTAACTGTGTGTTGCTGGTATATTGAGGAATGATTTCAAAGCTGTGGCCAGCTCAGGAACAGATTTCAGATATAACGCTTTAATAAAACCATAATTTTAATCCTCTGGCTGCTGGTATTACAAAAACATTTGTTGCTTTCCAGAGCCAAATGTTTTCAGCTGGATTTATGAAATATAGGTCAGAATGAATATCAAGAAGAAAAAACTAAAAGTAAACATACCGTATATGTGAATTAAAACTTACTGCTTCTATCTGTGTTTTAGACCACTTTCAGAAACTTTCTGGCTTCATATTCTGTTTGAATGCTTACACTGATAAAATTACCATTTACAAAAAGATTAAAGCAAGGAATGAAATTACTTTTAGAGCAATAAACCTTTTACATATTCTAACAGGTGATTCTGAGACTTTGGGCATTCAATGTTGGATTATTTTGTTTCTCCAAAATTAGTGTGAGAAGGCTGTTTTAAATTCAATTTCTGATGGGGGGAAAAAAATATTGGAACAGATCTGTTTTTATTTTGTTTTAGATGTGTGTTTCCCTAGCACTTAAATGGGAGATGGCTTGCTTGGTTTCATTAAGACTTTACATTTCTCAGCAAACCTTGCTTTGCTTTTCTTCTTAAAACCTTAATTCACTGTTTCCCTGCTAGTTGTTGACAGTGGTTCTCAATAGTGCCCAGAAATCTGTGGAACACATTTTTGGTGTCAGTAGGTTTTGAAAAGGATTTTGTGTGCAACCACATGTGTAGGCCATTTAGTTATGGCAGTTAGCCTTCCCTTTGATCTTACTGCAAATTGCTGCTTACCCAAACTGCCACAGAATTTTCTACGACCTTCCCTTCCCTTATGTGTCCAGGGGAGGCACAGAGAGATGCTAAATATAGATCTGTACATGTTGCAAATTCTCATATGGGGATTGTACTGCAAAATGGAATGAAGTAGTGTTCCTAAATAATCTTATTAATATTCAGAGAGAGAGAGAGACTCAAGTTAATCATCTGCAGTGTTCTTATACTGATTAGGAGTATCCTGAATGCCTTCTAGGAAGGGTATAGCTTCTATTGTGATTAAACATCACTGTGACTTTTTAATAAGGGAAGTAGCAGCGTCTTTAGTTCAAATAAGAAAAATATCTTGCAAATTGTAGTTCTCAACATTTAACAGCATTTATTAATATAAATATTTAGGATAGAGTTTGAATGAAACACACGATAAAAATATATGATTCTATTTAGACTGACCAATCTGCATGTACAGCCTTTCCAGTTGTCATTTGGAAACAAAGTGATAAAAATTATAACAGAAACCAGGTTCTTGACGGTAGTTTTCTTGCATGGCTTTTTTTTCCCCCTATGTTTTGTGGGCTCAGAGTATAAGAGTGAAATATAATAGCTAATAGTCAAAATATTGTTAGCCTTGGAAAATGAAAGCAAAGGAAGAACAGTTCAAGAGAAATTAATTTTTTTATTTAGTTAATTTAACATTTCAAACAGCATTTGGCATGAGGTGGCTAGCAGTTAGCGAAGGAGAAGCTGACAGCGAAGTGACCAAACCAGAAGTGAAGGGAGGAGTCCGAGTGCTTTATCTGTGCACATAAGACGTGCAATAATTTCCATCCTAGAAGTCTGAAAGAACAGGTATTTCGTGGGTATGGTAAATTTTGTCGTTCTGCACATCTGTCAGTTGGGTTGTTGTACTGCTGTGAACTCAGCAACTCTATTTGAGTAAAGATAAAAATAGTTGGAATTAACAGAAACCTGACAGACTTCAGAGATACGGAAGGCTTAGAACAATGTTTGAAGGAAAGAATAACCGTAGACTTGAAGCTAAGAGGGGGATTGGATAAAACACAATACATTGGTATGTCATGTCAGACTAACATAGTAATGCTTTTTAAACAGATAATTGATTTTTGCTTTTCTGACAAAGAAAAAACAGTGGATCTAAATTTTTTAGTAAAGCATTTGATGTGATACAGCAGTGGGAATTTATTGCTTAAACTAATAGAGGAGATGCAGCAGGTCATACTGAAAGGTCACAGATTAAATAATTAGTGTGGAAAGTAGGGACAACTAACTTTTGATTAATTAGTAAATAGCTTTATTACTGCATGACAAAAGCCAGGATTATTGTATAAAACTTGCTGATGATTAGAAATTGGGAAATAATGTTACTCTAGAAATAGAAAAGGGTATTAATACACAAAGAACAAGGCGACTTTGAGTAGAGTAATAGAAGTGGGATGCTCTTTAATGTGTACAAACTAAGATAGCGTGCCACTTTCAATACTGGTGTCTGATTCAGGACTTCAGAAGTACTGATTTGACTACAGACGTGGTATGGAGAGGCTATATCCCGAATTCTGTGCTCTTACAGCTTTATCACATTTTCTGGGCATGTGGAAATTGCCACTAGAAATATTTGTATGTCTTGTTGTCTGGCTTTGGACATAGTTCTGGGGAGATGCAAATGATACAGAGAAAGACTCAGTCATTTGTTTAATGAGAGTGATGGAACTAAGTGGTTCTGGATTGATTTCACCAAGCTATACATGGACTGAAGGGTTGGGTTGACTTGGGTGCACTAAATCTGTATCTAAGTATTTTCAGTTTGATTGAAAATGCACACACAGTTTAGCCTGAATTTCTTTTTGCAAGATCTTGAACAAACTACGTAAGTATTTGAGACGTTTTGTTCTTGGTTCATCAAAAAAGTAACGTATCGAAGAGATGTATGGATAAGATTTGACTGAAGCTTTATGCTCTTTAGGTGAATCGCTGTTCCTGTTTCATTTGTTTGGAAGAGTTTAGTCACAGTAACAAGTCCTGTTGTAGGACCTTTGTTTTTCTTACCAGCTATGAGACACAGATACCTGCTGTTCTCCAGTTTCTGTAACACTGCAAAAGGAAAATGATTCGTGAAGATTAATTAGCAGGAGCAAGAAAGTGTTCTGCTGTTACAGCCTATTCCATTCCAGGATCTGATTTAAGCTGTCCCATCCGTAGAATTAGTTAGCAAGCAGAATGAAATAACTTAGTTATGTTGATATAGTGATAAAATTAATTAAATTTCTCCCAAATTGGTTTCAAGCCAGAAGGCTTCAATGTACTTTCAAAACCCAGTAGTCAGTCATTGGTTTTCTACGTGGCCCAGCTACATGATGCATTCTCAACGTAATTATATATAGTTTCTAATCTGATAAAAATGTTTCTGTTAAGTTTGTGGAGAAACACATTGAAGTATAACAGTTGGGCTTATTTTACGCACACAGGAATATAGTTACGAGTTGCAGCTACTACGAAAGCATTTAATGTTCAATTCTAGCCTAACAGTCTCCTGTGGTTGTGGCTGGAAAGCAGTGCCTGATTTGTAGGAAGTTATACCCAAACTCATTTATCTCCTAATATAAAATAAAGAATATGTAGTAAGGAGAAAAATGGACATTTTGGAACCAACAGGAAAGTATTTAGCCTTGTATTTTAATAACATCAGAGTTATGGCAGTAAACCTCCATCCGCCGTGTAAAAAGTATGTAGTTACGAGGAAGTGGAACACCTACAAGTGAAAATGCATTTCCCTGAATCAAAACTTTCTTCCAAACAGACTAGATCACAAAAATCTTCGGTTTGTCCCTTCTGCTTTGTTTCTGACGTGCTTGTTTACCTTGGTTCATTTTTTAATCAGTGAAGGCAGGCAAAAGCTTATGTGGAAATGTTACGTTACTGTCTGTATAAATTAGTAACACTGACACTTGAGCAGGTTGTGAGCACATACTACAGCTCTCTGCTGCAGACATAACTCACTGTATAATAGGTCACATTCACCTCACCCATTTCACATCGTGCAACAAAACGTAACTGAGTCTGCGGTGAGATCTGCACGCTCTCCTGTTGACTCCTGAAAAGTCAGTGGGGATTACCTCGGGAGATGTAACACACGTATGGAAGTGTGTGTATGTACAAACACACGTCTGAGTCGTAATTTTCCTGTGGGAACTCTTCTTTCCTGCTGAAACTCTTGCTGTCATGCTTTGTTCCAGTAAGTTTGCTATGAGAGGAACTAAACTGTGTGGTAGATATACCTGTGCTAGTCTGTACCAAGAGACGAAAACTGTATGAATGAAGCTGCTCTTCTGTGTGCTTTGACACAACTAAGATGGCTCTAAATATATTCCAAGCATGTGGGATACATGTGACACGTAAGATCAGTGTTTAAATGGGGATTGGTATTGTGTACTGGGAAATTGAGAGGGTTTTGTTTAGCAACCATACAAATTTAAAGGATTAAACAGCAAAAGTAAATTTATTAAAACGTATCATTTTGCTTGGAGACTGGTGAATCATGGCATAGATGAATGTACACGTCACTGGGTAGAAAATTGGCTCGATAGCTGTGCCCAGAGAGTTGTGATTAAAGGGGTGAAATCTAGTTGGTGGCCGGTCACCAGTAGTGTCCCTTTGGGGCCAGTCTTGTTTAATATCTTTATTGATGACCTGGATGAGGGGATTGAGTGCACCCTCAGTTAATTTGCAGTTGACACCAAATTGTGTGGGACCGTTGATCTGCTCGAGAGTGGGATAGTTCTGTAGAGGGATTTGGATGGGTTGGATTGATGGGCCAAGGCCAGTTGATGAGGTACAATAAGACCAAGTGCTGGGGCCTGCTTTTCCGTCACAACCCCCCCAGTCAATTCTACCAGCTTAGGGAAGAGTGGCTGAAAAGTTGCCTAGCAGAAAAGGACCTCAGGATGATGGTAGACAGCCAGCTTAATATGAGCCAGCAGAGTGCCCTGGTGGCAAATAGTGTGGCTAGTGGGAGTAGGGAGGTTATCATGTCCTTGTACTCAGCGCTGGTGAGGCCTCACCTCGAGTACTGTGTTCAGTTCTGGCCACTATAAGAAAGACACTGAGGTGCTGGAAAGTGTCCAGGTGAGAGCGATCAAGCTTGTGAGGGGATCTAGAGAGCAAGTCAAGCGAGGAGAATCTTGGGGAACTGGGCATGTTTAGTTTGGAGGAGGCTGAGGGGAGACCTGATTGCCCTCTACAATTACCTGAAATGAGATTGTAGAGAAGTGGGTGTTTGCCTCTTCTCCCAAATGAATAATGGCAGGACCAGAGGAAATGATCTGAAGTTTGTCAGAGGAATTTTTAGATTGGGTATTACAAAGAAAATCTTTACTGAGAGAATGGTCAGGCACTGGAACAGCTTGCTTAGGGAGGGAGTTGAGTCACCGTCCCTGGAGGTGTTTAAGAAATGTGTAGACATGGCGCTTCAAGACCAGCTCTAGTGCCAGAGATTGTAGGGGATTATTTATTTTGCATTTTATCTGTCTGAGTGTTTTCGGTGCTCGTGTTTGATCAGGGCTTTAGTTTGCTGTTGGTGTGTGTATGGTTGGCTCTGCGAGGTCCTTTCCAACCACGAACATTATGTAAAAAGAGTAGAAGATTGGCAAACTTGGAACCTATGCCTGAATTTTGAATTCAAAGCTATATCTGTCCTTGAGTATTGTTGTTAAAATAGTAGTATGATTTGTAAAGCCACTAGAACACTTAGGATTGAACGAGTATTTGTAAGATTAGAGATTTACTTGATTTTATGTTTTCTGCTGCTGTTTCTCATTTAATATGATAGAGAAGGATTGTCTGACTTAACAGGACTATTTCTGAAAAGTTAAAAGATGATAAACGTTACTTTCCCGTGATGAGTAAATTCATGCAATCCATATTGAAATAAAATTAGAAACTTTTTCCAGATGTAGAATTCTCTCAGCTGGGTATTGATGTTTATGTCCTTGCCTGTTGGCTCACTAAGGAACAATGTGTCACGTGTTTAAACATACAAGCTGTAGTAACAGTAGGAAACTGGCTGTAACCCTTAGAATTGTACCATTCAAACGGAAGTGATCATGGTGGCAAGTACTATTGTTTGTGTGGTAGCAGTGGTTTCCTATGAGATTTTGTTGTCTATAAACTGTAACGTTTAACACCACAAACGCTAATTAAAGCTGCTCTGCTTCTTGTATGTGTGTCCCCAGTAATTTAGGAGCTCTGGTTATTAGCCCTGCTCTGTCCAGTCACCTGTCGTAATGAATGTTTTAGGAATATGTTTGCCTTTTTATCACTCATTCTAAACACTGTTTTGAATTGGTTAGTGTACTGGAAAAAGGTGATATCGAGGTCAGACTGCAACAGTATGAGCAGGTAAGCAATGTTGAAGACTTTTACATGAACGGAAGGTGATGGCACATGAGGTTTCTGATGATACTCTGTAAGATTCACTACTTGAATCATAGGTTTTAGAATAGATATGTAGCACTATTTCTAATATTTTTTAAGAATTAGTGTAAAACAGGATGATGATACGTCAGAAATAATTCAGAATACCCAAGTGCAATAACTGTAATCTTACAAATCTAAAGAGACCAGAAACACATGCAAAATGAGAGGTGGAAGATAAAATCATGGGTATTTTGCAGAGTCTTAGGAGGCAGTAGTTTAAGCAGGACAGCTAATGCCATGTGTTTGTGATGCTATGGCCACAAATAGGTCTAACATATTTTTAGCTGGGAAACATGAGTGCTGTGAGTAAGCTCAGAGCAGCCTAGCTGCAAAATGGAAAAAAAAGTGAACGGGGTTTTTTTTCCTTCTCATATGCCTCTTGGTAACTTTACATCCCTTTCAAACCATGGCCTTGAATTTGTGTTTGATGTCCGTTTAGACATTTTGAAAATCTGTTTGGAAAACCTCACTTGTGTACAAAAATTCAATTTCATCAGCAGTCTCTTTGGAAGCAATACATTTGGTGTGTGCTGTGTCCTCCTTGCTATGTCTGTGGAAGAACTGGAAGGCAAAGATGATAGCCTGGCTAGGCAGGGAGGAGAAGAGAGATCACGGTGAAGGAATTGGAGAACATAATTCCAGTGGAGAGGAAGGGTGGTCTCATGAGCAAACATGAAATATTGGAAAGTGGCCAGCATAGAGCAAATGGAGGGAAAAATGTTTGAAGTACAAAGGGGGAGGCGGCTAGACACAGGAGATTGAGGATTTTGGAGGAACCGAGTAGCTAAAGGCAAATTGTCTTGGCAGTGTTAGGTGAATGCTTGGACTCAATGGTCTTAAAGGGCTTTTCTAAATGAAACAACCTTGTGATTCTGTATAAATAAAAGGAGAATGTTTAGGAGGCAGGTGATACAGCTAGAAGAAATGGAATGCATCAGGAAGAGAGCAGATGTAGTGATGATTGGGTCACTGAAGTGGTGTCTGCTTGCCAGATGGCATCAGAAAGGGAAGAAGCAGGTACACAGGGACTGAAAGGAGGAAAATATCTGAAGTAAGGTTACAAAGACATATTTTACAAGTAGAAGCAAAGGTAAGCAGATGGGCTTGAGGCAGAAGGGGACAGCTGCGTTTCCTCTATTACTGGGCTGTGAGCCTTGGTGAAAGTGGAAGTAGCTTGGCTTTACAGGTGTTAAGTCTCTATCCAGTCTTGAAATAAGTGTGAAGGTATCCAGGTGTGAGGCTCTGCTTGACTTCTCCTCTGCATGATCTGTATAAAATAGCTGAGTGTTGCTGAGTCAAGTGATAGAGGCTTGGGCTGTGTCTGCAGCTGTTCAAATGCTGCCAGGCTGGTAGTCTGCGTTGCCTCATGCCACAACATCAGCATAAGCTTGAAAGCCTTAATAACTTCAATTAAAATAATTTTGCATGTATCAACAGTCTTTTCTGGGTTTGTTTTGGTTTGTTGTAATAACAATTTAGTGTGACTTTTTTTTTTCTTCATCAGTGAACAAAATCATGTAAGAAAGTTAATCCAGCTTGCTCATGACATGACTTGATGTTGTCATTGTGTATGACCTTCTCATATATCCTCTGCTGACAGCTTTTTGAATTTACATTGAACTTGAAAACGGGCAAATGAAACTCAAACTAGTGAGAGATGATGTGGTCACTGGGTTCTAAAATGCTATTTCATGTCCTTCGTATGGCTCTTTTGCCTGAGTAAGACTCATATTTTGGGGCTGAAAGACTGTTCACACATGTTTACTCATTGCTTGTGTGTGCATGTATGTGTCTGTATGATTTTAATTTTGATTGAACCTTAAATTGGAAAAAGACTAAACCTTGCATAAATTTTACTGCCTTCTTGAGTAGCTTAGTGCGATAAGTAACTAAAACCAGCCACTATTATGGACTTTGTTAGTTTTTCTATTAAGAGATGATGGTGGTCATTATGGATGCAGGTTCTTTGAAGTGTAAGTATTTCAGTATATTTTTATATACTGCTTATTACTGTTCTGTTGTGTTCAGTCTGAATCGAAGACTAAGTGGATGAAGTTCTTTCCTCTGTTAATGTCATGCATAGCTTTTCTTTGCCACAAATGCTTTTCTCTGTTTCATACTAGTTGTTCTATCAGAAAAAATATCATTTTATGTCCAAGTAGTACCAAAAGTTTTTAAAAGTACAATAATTATTAACAGTGATCTTTCTGTATCCATGGAAATGATTTATTATTAATTTCTTATGCACAATGGGTTTGTTTAAATTGCTTGTTTGTGCAGGTGGTTGAAGTTTGAAGAAGATGTAGAGGATGGTGGAGAGAGGTGGAGCAAGCCGTATGTTGCCACATTGTCTCTTCATAGCTTGTTTGAGTTGAGAAGCTGTATCCTGAATGGCACAGTTCTTCTGGACATGAGAGCCAACTCCATAGAAGAAATTGCAGGTATGTGTTCATGTGCACTGGTTAAATTATGAAAATTAATCATAAAAATCAAGTGCTTACAAAATTGCTTGACATAAAAAGCTATTGCATGATAATCAGTTCAGTTCAGAAGCGCTCAGAAAATATTTTACTCAATATATTAGGAAAGAAATTAATGCCTGATGCAACTGGTAAATATCTTGATTGTATTTTTTAATGGATTTTGCTCTTTGCAAGTTCAATTTTTATGTCAAGGAGAAAATAGATCAGTTTAAAAGTCATGTAGATATGGTTTAAAAGTCACTTAGGGACATGGATCTTAAAGGTCTTTTCCAACCTAAACAATTCTGTGACTCTATATAAAAAATGGAGCAGAGAGTGCAGTTTTTTTATATATTTAATTAGAAGCACCACATTCTGCGCTCCTGCTCTGCCACCTCACATTGTGAATGATGAGTATGCTAACTTCCACAAACTGAAACTATTACTGTTCTTGTAGACAGCGGAGTTTAAACAGGATAAAATAGGGAAATATTCATGGTAATTATGTAACATGAAAACAGAAAAGTCTTAAAAAAAGTCTCTGATTTGAGAATGAAATCAAGAACAGTGAATTTGACTGTAATTTTTAAAGAAAATTTGAGGTACATGAACTTCTTCAGTTAAGGTGAGTGCGTTTTTTTCCAATACCCCTTGTACTTGGCTGTTGCAGTTTACAGAGCTTTTAAGAACAGCAGAACCAGAATGCAAGAGAGAACGTAATAAAAAGTGTGCTTGAGATCGACTGCCATTTTGTCCATTCCTAGTGGGTTGCCTCAAGGCCAAATTTTTCAAGCAGGGGATTTTTTGTTGTTTTTCAGTGCATTTGTCACTGTAATAAAGCAAGTTGTAAGGGGCTGTGTAGTACAGTCCAGTACTCAAGGAGTCCTAAAATTACAAAGGTCGCATGGCCCTGCTGGAATCATGGAGTACAGTCTAGCATCTTTTCCATCCCAAATGCAGCAGGTAATTTGAGTGAGTTAGTTCATAAATTTCGTTAGACTACGGAAACTTACTTGTCTACTGTCAAGACAGGAATAATGTATGTGTTATAAATCTAATTACATTAGACTTTAAATTAAATTGGCACGCTCTCTAAGGGCACATGTGCCATAGAGAGCTTCTAGTGCCATGTCCTGGCTCCTGTTTAAAAATCTGCCCGTTCAGCAGAGGAAGAACAAGGGGCAGTACTGTGTTGCAGTCTGGGGTTTTGAATTTTCTGTTTATTCACCCTTAGTTGTCGTTGCTATCATGGTCGGGTTGGTATCCTTGCATATTTTTCATCGAATTAAAAGTCTTACTGAGCTTCTACCTCACTGTGTTTCACATTTCTGAAAATGATGCCATGTCTGTAAGTGATACACTTGCTATTTTGTGCAAATTATACAAATATTGCTATCGTATACGAATCCAGAATTAGATTTTTGGTATTCTCTGCATTGCAAGCTTCGGCTGAAGATCAAGCAGGATGCAACAGATGTAGATTTGGGAGATGTGAACGTGCACAGAGAAATGGTGCATGGGTTTTTGTTGGGGCTTGTGTGTTCCCTTGTCACAGACACAAAGTACTATGCTAGCAAAATGTAAAATACACGAATAAAATTACAAACCTTTTGCTGAGGTAAAGGTACAAATAACAGAACAAGAAAATTTTATAAGACACACGAGTATGAAGAAAACTGCTTTCTGGGTGTTACATCAATCTGTGCAGGGGTCAAATAATGTTTATTTTTAGCTATTAACATTCTCAGGTAAGGGAGATATTGTTCAGAAGGCTCTATTTAACAGCGGAATTAAAATTGACTCAGATAATGGTGGCTTCTTCTGGCGTTTACCTTTCCCAAATTGTTTGTGTCAAACTGACGCAGCTATTATTAATCCCAATCTACAGAAACTTGTGTGGGTTTCTACTCTGTGCCAAGATCTGATTCTCCCATGAATCACGGTCTGAATCAGACCTTCAAAATTTGTCTTGATAAAAGCTATACATAAAAAAGCCTAAAAAGCAGCTGATTTGAAAGAACAGAGGTGTTTGTCAGGATGCTGCTTTATTATTGTTATTATTTTAAATAATCAAGAAGTACTTAGATCTGCTTCTTGATGTTCTTTTACTGCTTGCTTTCTTAAATGATACATTAGGATTTTTCAAGCCTGAGCTTTAAATTTTTAATACAGAATTCACTCAACTTACTCTGTTGTCAGCTAAGAGATCCATGCCAAAATCGCTGGAAGTAGGTAAAAATTAAGGACTGGTGCAATAAAATAATTTCTGTAGCTTTTTTAGTTTGTTTAGTTAATATGTCCAATGATTCAAGCATTCACAGTGCTCTCTGCAGCTATCTGATGTCTGCAGATATCAGTAAAGAATGTGATGAGTTACTGTAATCTCTTTTGGGTCAGTCCTACTTTCAGGATATCTTGATTTGTTGGTTAGGAAAACTCGCTTTTAAGAAATAGACTTTTTGATGACTTTCAGAAATTGGCTTGTATCATTTTTCACATTAAAAATGTTCGTTGTTGTGGCAGATTTGGGAGTATTTGTTTAACTGGTAGTCATCTTGTTTTGATAAGCTGGTCTGACATATGATGAAGGTTTGCATAGGTCTTGCTTTGCCTTTGAGAGAGGATTTCTTCCCCCTCTGCAGATTCAGTAAGCTATGATGTAATTATTTAAACAACTTTGTGGCAGGTTCTTCTGGCAAGTGAGTCATTCTGTAAGCCACTCGTGTCCTGTGACAGGTTTCTATGAAGAGTTTGGGTTTTTGTTCCTTAGAAATGAAGTTGCTATTCCATTTGCTTTTTGGTTATTAGGATTATGATTGATGTTGTAATGCTGTCTTCCCATTTGTCAGCCAAGTTTCTTTGTAACTTGTTACTCTGCCTACACAGTAGTTCCCGCTTTCCAGTGTGTTACGAATAACGTGGCACGTGTTAGGCAGCAGTGGGAGGAGGAAAGACTGGTGGTAGTGACACACCACTGAGAGGTGTGTGCGAGGTTAGAAATCTGATAGTTCCAAATAATACAATACACTGCTCTTTTTCCATATAGACAGTGAAACAGAACTTGTGTGTCAGGAAATCCTTTCTCATCTGTTCTGCTCGGCTGCTGTGGCCCGTCGGTACTTACAATCACTTGCCATGTGCTGTGCAGTGTAAACCTTGTTTTCACCCTGAAGGTGCAGTGTATTCCAGTTGTGTCTGACAGTCCCAACAATTGAGAATGTTCAGAAATAGTTGCTTTCAACTGTTGACTTCAGTTTTTTTCAACATTTAGCTCTCCTTGGTATTTTGCTTGCTAACTAGTCAACCTAACGCTAGGCTAGCCCAGTGATCCTGGTTGTCTCTATCTCTGGTGACTTTTGGTTGTCTCTTTCAATACTACTGGGTACACCACATGAGGAAGAGCTGCATAAATAGATTACGCCCTGTGGTCTGAGTGGTACTCCTAAAGTCACTTTTGTTCTTGTAGTCTGATTCATAGTTAGTTACAATGGGTTTTGTTTCTTAATGCAAGCTGCTGCTGGTTTTACTTCATTACTATAGTGCATCGTATCTTTTGAGAACAAGTAAACCTAATGAGTCTGTGTTCATTCTTTTTTCTTTGCTGTGTATTTGTGGGTAATGTCTTTCTAGCTGAGCCATATTCCAATGTATCTGTTTCTGTAAATACAGTGCTAGTCTTTGTGCCCTTGGAAGAGGTGTCTTCATTACATGAAGATTTAGCAATCTTCATTGCTAGTTTGACACAAATAATTTGTTTGTTTTAGTCGAGGCTTTTCATCTGTAAGTACTTATTCATCAAGGCATTGCACTTAACTCTTGTTTCATTAAAATCTATGTGTTTTATCAAAGTCTATGTTTTAACAACGTAAGGCTGTTGTAGTAAAATCTACAGATTAAAAACATCTTTTATACTGTTTGCACAGCTTTCAGAACATTTTGTATTTCATCCCTGGAAACTGATAGTTCTGCATAAAAATATTTTGGCACCAGTGACGCTGTGAGAATTTCTAAGTCATCCTGTCTTCCAGCATGTCCGTTCTTTATTAGATTCTTTTTCATTCCACTGTCATTAAAAAGTGTCTTGATGTACAAGACTAAATTTCCTTGGACAGGCACTCGGTTTTCTTCACTGATAAAGAGCATATTCATACCTGGGATGCTGAGTTCACAGACGATATTTTATTACAGTAGATAATTAGAGTTTCTGGAATAAATTTCCAACGTTGTCATCATGCAGTGAAACAGCATGTTCATTCCTGAAGTTTCTCAAATTGCTGTTAAATTTTATAAGATGGATTTTACTTTTCCTTTGAAAAGAGCTTAATGTCTCTGCTGAACCCTATCCCACTTCAAAATGCATTTATTTTTGGTAAACAGACTTCAGAGTTTTTCAATTAATATTTTTTATATGTGACATTCTTTTTTTTTCATGTGCCTCGCAGTGGCCTCTGTATCAGTAAGCTAGCACACCGTGCACTAGGAATTCCTTTGAACATTTGATGTAGTAATATTTTGTCGATCATTTCTGTATAGCACATATGCTAAACGGAAGTCTTGAAAAATGTATGTAATCAAAACAACTTATTTTGGAACTTGTTTCCTGAGGAGGTATTTGCAGAATCTGGCTGCACCATTAGAGAGCAGTTTCACCGTGTTGTTCAATGAAAATGTTCGCTTTTGGTATTTTCATGTAGTTTCTTTAAAAGCATGCAGCTTCTCAGATTACCATCTGTTATTTTTTTTTATCATAGCCACCGAATGAACCCAAAAGGTTCTGCTTAACATACGATGCCATTTTCGGTTGTTTGGTTCAGAGCGGTTCAGTCCAGCCTTTAATGGCAGTGCTTTATGACGTGAATCACAGGTCTCTCATGTTCTCGTAGTTGTGCAGGGTGTACTGTGAACAAACGTCAGACCTTGTTGGAAAAGAGTTGGAGTCCCAGTGTTACACAGCGATGCTTCGGTGACTTGCACATGTTTGAAATATTAGACAGTCCCGTTTATTGTAAGTAGCTGCAATGTAATAATGCTTTATTTTTTAAATTAGATTTTAAATATTCCCATGCTTTCCAACTGCTTTTTCCCAAGCAGTCTTTCGTACGTTCCTCATGATCGAGTTTTCAATCTCTGTAACAGCTTAATCTTGTGATTGAGGTCACTGGACTCAGTCCTCAGCAACTCAGGGTATTACAACCCAAGTGCACAATTTTATTGATTTTTGTAATATCACGTCAAGCTTTCAGTCTGAACAGTTCTTCTTTTGCCTTTGTATGCCCTAAGCTGTTTTAGTCAAGAATAATCATTTACCTAAACTGGCTCCAGTTTGGGTTTTATTTCACTATAGCCTTTTGTTTCGGCTGCAGCGCAGGTGCAGTCCTATGTTTCTGACAGTGCTTTTATGGTGAATTTCACTTACTACAAGCAGTGTAACAAAGTGTGGGATTGTCTGTAAGCAGTTTGCTTCCCTGTTTGACCCTAAACCTACTTCTTGTGCAGCTTTCACCTTCCCACTCAGGATTTTGCGTGTATTTGCTTTAATTGCAGCTTATCAGGCAGTGATTACAGAGAAACTCCATCAGCTTTTAGGCCTTTCTCTGTGGCTAAATGGTAAATCTGGTACCAGCTTCTAAGTATGCGACGTTTTTGTTCTGTTCTGTATTTTCCCATGTGAGGCACAAGTCTGTGAGTTTTTTAGATTGCACATGTCAGTCTCAGCTTTCATTTTGTGTAGAGACGGGATCGATTTCAAACATGACTCCTGTTCTATTTCAAGATGCAAAATATATTGTTTTGTAAAGTCTCCATTTTTCTTTTGAGGGCGTCCAGGTCCAACTTTAAAGCTGTGCTTGCCCTCTGAG
Organism: Rhinopomastus cyanomelas; assembly: GCA_013400115.1. Classification (NCBI taxonomy): domain Eukaryota; kingdom Metazoa; phylum Chordata; class Aves; order Bucerotiformes; family Rhinopomastidae; genus Rhinopomastus; species Rhinopomastus cyanomelas. Next base: position 27,485 of record VXBP01010416.1, read on the forward strand.
CTGCAAGCTGGGAATTTTCACCTAGACTCTACAGTTTTGTGAAATGCTGGCTTTTGTTCTTTGGTAAAATTGCGTGTTTTTGCTTTAAAAAGCTGTCACGTTCCACTCTCTTTCCTTTTCAAGTAATTTAGCTGAGAAGTTGAATAATGTTCTTTCAGGTAGGATTGGAAATGCAGTCAGTCTTGGAACACTGCCTCCTTGGATGAGTGGGCTAAATCTACTGGCTTAGATAGTTTAGAATCACTGCTGTAAATGTGTATACGGGTGTTGATTCACAGATGCAGCCCCAAAATTCAAATTGTTAGTTTTCTTTTGTTCTTGGTGCCAAACTCACTAGAGAAGTGTCTATGTGGATTCCTGTTAAAGACAGGTTAAGATGAGGGACAGCATGCCAACTGAATGTTGTCCACAAAGCACTGCTTTAAGGCTTGCTTTTCTTCTCCTCTGTCTTCAAGAGAATTAAAACAACAACAAACCAAACAAACCTTGGCTTTTAAATTAGGTTTTATAGTCAGCTGTCACTGCAGTCATGACGCACAAAGAAACCCGTGTGTTCTATTCTTGTTATTAATCTCTCATTTTGTCCTGCAGTTGGAAGATGGAGAGGTGTAAATAGCAGCAACTTTGCTGTTGTACACTGAGTTCAGTATTTCTGTTAAAAACTGTCAGTATTGGCCCACATCAAAAAATGTGGCCCCAGCAACTAAAACCTCGTATTTCATTTGGTACGCAGCTGAAGAGAACCTCCAACAAATCCCATTTCTTTACTCGCCATTGCAACGCTCTGTCCACCTTTAGCCTGTTTACTTGTTAGTAATTTCTGTTCGGAGCTCACGGGCATTTTGCTGCATATGCAGTAGATCTTAAATACATTTATTCTGTTTCTCCTGGAAGTTCTATATAGTGATGTATGTGAGGTGATGGGTACTCTGGACCTGGAGCCAAGGCCAATGAGCTGTGGCCACTCTTGAGTGTCTTCCTATTGATTACTTGCCTGGATCTGGGGTGGCTCCACGTGGGTCTGGCCGCATGTCTTTAAAAAGCGGCAGCATGTAATAGATGTCTCCAGAGTAGAGACTAACCTGCTGTTTTGATCCTTGCTGATCCTAAGGGTGGGACAGGAGCTGATTGCTGGGCAACACATTAGCTGCTCTGCATTTTAAGTGATTTGAAGTGTCTGCTCCCCTAATGCTCTAATTCACAGTCTTGGTAGAACTGTTCACAAGTGGTGAGAAATTTACATTTGAGTTACTACAATGGCTGGTACTTACATTTGTTCTCAATCAGTTTTATTTAAATTATGTGTTGTAATTGAGTCTGAATGGAGAAACCATTCTTGAAATGATATGAAACCCCAAGTTTATTTGAATCTTTTTAAAAAAAAAACAGGGCTGGAAGAATGTTTGTCTTGAGCAACTTGAAAAGATGATTTCATGGTTCCAGTGTGAATTAAGATTTCTTACTGAAGAAGTGTCCTACTTTAGTGTACCTGATGTCAGCAAGATGTGTGGTCTGAGCTATTTAAAGAATGGGTAACACTGTGCTGGTGGATGTTCCACACAGTGCATCTTGCTGAAAGCTCCATGTGGTTGTGAGTGTAATGGTGAACTGTGTCTCTGGCTAGAAAGGGGTTCTGCAGAATTTGAAAGGTTATTTAAGAGGATTTAAAAAAAAATAATTAAAAAATACCCCCAAACCTATTTTGATGAGCATAGAGACTTTGTAGAGTTTCTGCTCTGCTGAGATGATGTTGTGAAGTATCAGGTTTGTATTCTTTCTTTGCTTGGCCATATGAAGTATGGAGAAATGTCTGTGTGCTCTAGGTACACAAGTGAAAAACAGGGCTTTAAAGAACAGGTGCAGCTTAAGCTTCTGGGTTGTAGGATCCTCTTCTCACAGAGTTAGGGAAGTTGTTTTGAAAATGTGTTTAAAATGCTCCTGTTTACTTTTTACTCTCAGACTTCAACCATGTTGCTCTTGTTTTCAAGTTAATACTTGCAATCAAGAGTGTTACCACTGATGCTGCAGGAGACTGGGCTTTTAGAAGATATGTCAAAAACCTTGGAAAGAAGCTGAAGTGAAATCCCATAATCATAGGATCATAGGATGTTAGGGGTTGGAAGGGACCCAAGAGATCCATTGAGTCCAACCCCCCTGCCAGAGCAGGACAAAACTATCTAACACAGATCACAGAGGAACGCATCCAGGCGGGTCTTGAAAGTCCCCAGAGAAGGAGACTCCACGACCTCCCTGGGGAGTCTGTTCCAGTGCTCTGTGACCCTCACAGTAAAGAAGTTCCCCCTTGTGTTGAGGCGGAACCTCCTCTGCTGCAACTTACACCCATTGCTCCTTGTCCTATCACAGGGAGCAAGTGAAAAGAGCCTGTCCCCCCCGGCCAGCCTTCAGATACTTTTCAGCCTTCAGATGTGTTTTCGGAACACATTTAAGCATCAGATCATTGGGTGAAAATTAACTGTTTTACGATTCTTGATCCCAGCTCCAGCCATTCCCCACACAAGAGTCCAGTTGGCTCCAGTTAAGAGACACAAATGTGGAACACCGTTGACCACAGGCAATGAAATAAAGGAGATAGGGGAAGATAGTGATATGGGGGGAGAACTGTCCAGAGGGCCAGTGAAGAGCCAAAGGCCAGCTGGTAGCCCAAGCCCTGCCAATAGCCAAAAGCTAGCAGATGACGAGTCGGAAGTGGAAGCTGAAGCTCCCTGTTCTCTGAAAGATTTGAGAATTACCAGAAGAGACTACAGCCATAACAAGGATGAATCCCTGATGACCTGGCATTATGATGCTGTGACATTGCAGCTGAATCCCCACGAATGTGGAAAGGAAAGAGGCCAGGCAGTTTGGATCAATAATCCATGATCCAGGAATTAATAAATAGACTGAGAGACAAACAGGAAGCCACTCGCTGTGGGAGTGTCTGACTGAAGCCATAAAACACCGATTTTCTACCAAAGATGGCTTGATATGGTATCCTGTCAAATGGACCACCATAGAGCAGGGCATTCAGTGTCAAGAAGTAACTCATGACCGAATTGGGATGCATAGAGACCTGGGTGAGTGGCCTTGCTGGAAGTCTCTGTTAAAAAGACTCACACAGCGTGCTCCTTCTGTGTGTTCCCACACTCTTAACAGGGTGGCTTGCGACATAGAAAAGTGAAGACTCCTTGAATGTGGACGAAGTCATGGAATGGCAGAGATTATTTGAGGACAGCGTCAACTGCCCATCTTGGATCTCTGCTACAGAGGAGAAAATGGAGAAGCTTGAGAGGTTGACTAAGGAGAAAACTGGAAGTGATGCCACTCAACTGGTTGGGTCTCAGTTATAGATAAGCTACAAAAGGGACTTGAAGAGAGAATCAAAAAGCTTGGAGAGTTGACGTTGAAGAGAGAGGAGCAGGATGATACGTCAGACTAGAATCTTGTCTCAGCTATAAAAAGGGAAGCAACCTCCAAAGAAGCCACTCCAAAACAAATTAGACCAATTTTGAGGTTTTCTGTGTGAATGCTGAATGACTGGTGGGAGAACATGACCAAATAGCACAGTAAATCTGCTGCCCTACAAAGCTGATGTTCATGCCAAAGAGAGGATATGCTACACTTAAGGCGCCCAGGAGGAAGGTTGCTCAACCAGCTCAGGAGAGTTCTGATGGCCAAAAGAGGTGGTCCTCCAAAACTGAAGTAAACAGTCCTGACCACGACTGGGATGGGGACTTTGGCAATTGAGGGGCTGCGCCTCTAGCCAGGTGGAGGAAAGGAATAATTGAGTATACTGGAACATACAGGTTTGGTGGCCTGGCATGTCTAAAGCCAAGAAATACAGAGCCTTAGTGGACAGTGGTGCAGAATGCACCCTAGTACCTTCTGATTTTAGAGGACTGGAGCCTATACCTATTATTGGAATTATAGGGAGTTCTTGAAGACTAAGTTGGAGGTTGAAATGAGCCTTACTGGGAGTGATTGGAAGAAATACCCCGTACTGACTGGTCCCAATGCTCCATGCATCCTGGGCATTGACTTTTTGTAAGTGAGCCACTTTAAAGACCTGAAAGGGTACAAATGGACTTTTGGTGTGGCGGCTGCAGAAATCGAAAGCTGTGAACATCACTTGGCCTCTCAGATGACCCCTCTGTAGTAGGTCTAATGAAAGTGGATGAACAAAGAGTACTAATTGCTTCTTAGATGGTACATCGTTGACAATGTCACATTGACAGAGACTCTCTGATTGCAATACAAGAACTGATTTGTTGATTAGAGTTTTAAGGAATTATGAGCAGAACTTGCTCACCGTACAACAGCCCAATATGGCCAGTGCGAAAGCCAGGCAGAGAATGGAGATTAATTGTGGAGTGCTGTGCTCTGAATGAAGTCATGCCATTGCTAAGTGCTGCTGTACCAGACATACTGGACCTCCAGTATAGGTCGGAGTCCCAAGAGGCTAAATGTTATGCCACAGTAGATACTGCTAATGCATTTTTCTGCATTCCCATTGCAGCAGACTGCAGGGGACAGTTTAATTTCACCCAGAGGGGCATTGAGTACACCTGGGAGGTCCCAGATGACTGGAGACTTGCCAATGTGACACCCATCTACAAGAAGGGCAGGAAGGATGATCCGGGGAACTACAGGCCTGTCAGCCTGACCTCAGTACTGGGGAAGGTCATGGAACAGTTCATCTTGGGGGTGATCACACAGCAATGGGGGGAACAGGCCCAGCCAGCATGGGTTCATGAAGGGCAAGTCCTGTTTAACCAACCTGATCTCCTTCTGTGATCAGGTGACCTGCCTAGTGGATGAGGGAAAAGTGGTGGATGTTGTCTACATGGACTTCAGTCAGGCGTTTGACACCGTTTCCCACAGCATTTTGCTGGAGAAGCTGGTGGCTCATGGCGTAGACAGGAGGACTCTTCGCTGGGTTAGAAACTGGCTGGACGGCCGAGCCCAGAGGGTGGTGGTGAACGGCGTGAAATCCAGTTGGTGGCCAGTCACAAGTCCCTCAGGGCTCAGTTTTGGGACCGGTCTTGTTTAATGTCTTTATCAATGATCTGGATGAGGGGATTGAGTGCACCCTCAGTAAATTTGCAGATGACACAAAATTGAGCACGAGTGTCGATCTGCTGGAGGGTAGGGAGGCTCTGCAGCGGGATCTGGACAGGCTGGAGCGATGGGCTGAGCTCAGTTGTGTGAGGTTTAACAAGGCCAAGTGCCAGGTCATGGACTTTGGTCACAACAACCCCAGCAACGCTACAGGCTTGGAGAAGAGTGGCTGGAGAGCTGCCTGGTGGAGAAGGACCTGGGGGTGTTGATCGACAGCCGGCTGAACATGAGCCAGCAGTGTGCCCAGGTGGCCAAGAAGGCCAATGGCATCCTGGCCTGTATCAGAAACAGCGTGACCAGTAGGAGCAGGAAGGTGATTGTGCCCCTGTACTCGGCACTTGTGAGACTGCACCTCGAGTACTGTGTCCAGTTTTGGTCACCACAGTACAGGAAGGACATTGAGGTGCTGGAACGAGTCCAGAGAAGGGCAACCAAGTTGGTGAAGGGGCTGGAGGACATGCCCTATGAGGAGAGGCTGAGGGAGCTGGGGTTGTTTAGTTGAGAAGAGATGACTGAGAGGGGACCTTATTGCCCTCTACAACTACCTTAAAGGAGGTTGTAGCAAGGCTGGTGTTGGTCTCTTCTCTCCAATTAGTGATGATAGGACGAGGGGAAATGGCCTCAAGTTGCGTCAGGGGAGGTTTAGACTGGATGTTAGAAGGAAATTCTTTACTGAGAGGATGGTTAGGTACTGGAATAGATTGTCCAGGGAGGTGGTGATGTCACCATCCCTGGACGTGTTTAAGGAACGGGTGGATGCTGCGCTTAGGGATATGGTCTAGCAGTTAGACACTAGGAGAAAAGGTTGGACTTGATGACCCTGGAGGTTCTTTCCAGCCATGATGATTCTGTGATTGCCCAACCATCTAGCGTGAGCTGATTTAGACGGCACTAGAGAAGGATGGAGCTCAAGAACACCTACAATATACCAACGATATTATTGTTTGGGTTGTCTCATCAGAGGATGTCTTTGAGAAAGGCAAGAAAGTAATTGACATTCTACTGGAAGCTGGTTTTAGCATCAAGAGAAGCAAATTAAAAGGACCTGCCAGAGAGATCCAGTTTTTGGGGGTTTGATGGCATGATGGGTGGTGCCACATCCTCATAGACATAGTTGATGAAATAATATCCATGGTGCAACCCACTACAAGAAAAGAGGGGTAGTGGAATTTTAATTAATGCACATTCTGGCTTATAACCGGATTGTGAAACTCCTCTAACGAGGTGACATAAAAAAATAAGGGTTTTGAGTGGAGCCCTGAACAGCAAACAGTTTTTGAACAGATCAAATGAGAGACAGCTCATGCCATGGCCCTGGGCTCATGCCATGAGCTGCATCAGAGGGCACTGAGGCACAGCTAGTCCTAGCACCCTATTCTAGGTTGGACATTTAAAGGAGTGACTGCATCTACACATCATGCCACCAGGGCCTTCTGGAGCAAGTGGATTGCCCTGATAACCCAGTGACCTCAGACTGGGAGCCTTAACCACCCCAGCACAGTGGAAATGATTAATTGGTGGGAGGGGGACAGATTTGAAGGCACTGCCAGATGAGACAATGACTTGGGCTGAGGATGCCCCACCCCATAATGAACTCTCAGAAAAGGAAAAAGAGTTTGTTTTATTCACAAATGGATCCTGTCGCCTGGTGGGAAACCAGCAGAGGTGGAAAGCTGCTGTCTGGAGTCATAGGATCATAGGATGTTAGGGGTTGGAAGGGACACAAGAGATCATCGAGTCCAACCCCCCCATCAAAAATGTAGCAGAAGAGGGAGGAGGACAGTGGAGTCAATTTGCAGAGGTAAAAGCTGTCCAACTGGCTCTGGACATTGTAGAATGGGAGAGAGGGCTGTTCCTCTACCTCTGTACTGACTCATGGAGGCTAGCAAATGCCCTCTGGGGATGCCTGAAGGACTGGAAACAGAACAATTGGCTGTGCAAATGAAAACCCATTTAGGCTGATGAACTATGGCAAGACATGGCCACCCTGCTGCAGAAACTAAAAGTAAGGGTACGACACACAGATGCCCATGTACCTAAACGTGGGGCTACTGAAGAGCAGCAACAAAATGACCAGGTAGATTGTCTCTAAAGCAGATTTAGACTGGAACACAAAGGTGAACTATTCTTAGTCCAGTGGGCCCATGGTACTTCTGGCCACCAAGGAAGGGATGCCACCTACTAGTGGGCTTGATGCTGTGGGGTGGATTTGCCCATGGATGCAGGTCATCCATGACTGTAATACACGTGCAGCCATTAAACAGGCCAAGCGGATGAAGCCCCTGTGGTATGGGGGACGATGGCTAAAATATAAATATGGGGAAAGTGACCGGCAAAGTGACTACATTGCTCTCCCATGAACTCGCAAGGGTAAGTGGTATGTATTCACCATGGTGTAGGCAAGTACTGGATGGTTAGAAACATACCCTGCTCCCCATGCAACAGCCTGACACACCATTCTGGGCTTTAAGAGGCAAATTTTGTGGTGACACAGCACCCCAGAGAGGATGGAATCAGAAAACAGGACCCATTTCAAAAACAATCTCACACACAACTGGGCCAAAGAACATGGTATTGAGTGGATAAACATATATGGACTTTGGGCGTGCAGACTTTGATGGCTTCAGGGATCTGCTGGCCGAAGTATCATGGGATGAAGCCCTTAAGGGAAAAGGGGCCCAGGACAGCTGGTTAGTATTCAAGGATCACCTCCTCTGTGTCCAGGAGCAATGTACACTAACAAAGAGGAAAGCAGGGATGAATGCTAGGAGGCCTGCTTGGCTGAGCAAGGAGCTCCTGGACACGCTGTCCCACAAAAAGAAACTCTAGAAGGAGTGGAAGGGAGGACAGCTAGAATGGGGGGTGTATCAGGAAGCTGCCCCAACAGCTAGAGATCTGGTTAGGAAAGACAAGGCACAGTTTGAATTGGGCCTAGCCAGGGAGGTCAAAGGGCACACCAAGAATTTCTACAGGTATATGAATGGCAAGAAGAAGTCTAGGGAAGGTGTGGGCCCCCTCAGAAAGGAAACAGGTGAGGTGGTCACAAGTGCCATGGAAAAGGCTGAGGTTCTCAATGACTTTTTTACCTCAGTCTTCACTGCAAAGGCCTCCAGCCACACTCCTGGAGTCATGGAAAATAATGGCAGGGACTGCAAGGAAGAACTGCCCATCATAAGTGAAGATCAGGTTCGTGATCACCCGAAGAACCTGAAAGTGTTCAAGTCCATGGGACCCAACGGGATACACCCACGAGTACTGAGAGAACTGGCAGATGAGGTTGCTAAACCCCATCTCTATTATATTTCAAAAGTCCTGGCGATCTAGTGAAGTCCCCGCTGACTGGAAAAGGGGAAACATAACTCCTGTTTTCAAAAAGAGTAGGAAAGGAGGAGCCAGGGAACTACAGGCCAGTCAGTCTCACCTCTGTGCCTGGTAAGATCATGGAGCAGATCCTCCTGGAGGCACTACTGAGACAGGAGAACAGTGAAGAGGTGATTGGGTACAATCAGCATGGCTTCACCAAGGGCAAGTACTGCCTGACAAACCTGGTGGCCTTCTATGAACAGGTCACAACATTAATGGACAAGTCATGTCCCTCAGGGATCAGTCCTGGGATCACTCTTGTTCAACATCTTTGTCCGTGACATGGACAGAGGCATTGAGTGCACCCCCAGCAAGTTTGCTGATGACACCAAGCTGTGTGGTGCAGCAGACACGCTGGAGGGCGGGGATGCCATCCAGAGGGACATGGACAGGCTGGAGAAGTGGGCAAAGTCCAACCTGATGGGGTTCAACAAGAACAAGTGTAAGGTCCTGCATCTGGGTCGAGGCAATCCCCCCCCAAAATTCTCAGCAGTGCTTTCCCATTTGAAGTACACAGCACACATACTTACACATAGTTTTGAATTAGAATATGTGTGAATATTTTTTTCCCAGCAGACTTTAAAAGTGGTGATAATTTCTTAGCAGAGGGATTTGTTTCCTTTTGTGTAATGAGTTGTAGAAAGAGGCTGATATTATTGCCCTCCCGCTATCTATTATCTTTGCCAAATCGTGGCAGACAGGAGAGGTGCCTGAGGACTGGAGGAGAGCCAATGTCACTCCAGTCTTCAAGAAGGGCAAGAAAGAAGTTCCGGGAAACTATAGACCGGTCAGCCTCACCTCCATCCCTGGAAAAATGATGGAGCGGCTCCTGCTGGAGGGCATCTCAAGGCACTTGGAAGAGAAGAAGGTTATCAGGAGTAGTCAGCACGGATTTATGAAGGGGAAGTCCTGCTTGACTAACCTGATAGCATTCTATAATGCAATAACTGAATGGTTAGATTCAGGGAAACCAGTGGATGTGGTCTACCTTGACCTTAGCAAGGCCTTTGACACTGTCTCCCATGAAATTTTAGTGAGCAAGCTGAGGAGGTGTGGGATGGAAGAGCAGACAGTGAGGTGGGTTAGGAACTGGTTGCAGGATAGAGTTCAGAGGGTGGTGATCAATGGTGCCAGGTCCAGCTGGAGAGCTGTGACTAGTGGTGTCCCCCAGGGATCGGTGCTGGGACCGGTCTTGTTCAACATCTTCATCAATGACATTGATGAGGGCACAGAGTGTCTGCTCAGCAAGTTTGCCGACGACACCAAGCTGGGAGGTTTGGCTGATACGGCTGAGGGCTGTGCTGCCATCCAGAGAGACCTGGACAGACTGGAGGGCTGGGCACAGAGAAACCAGATGAGGTTCAACAGGGACAAGTGCAGAGTCCTGCATCTGGGGAGGAATAACAAACTCCACCAGTACAGGCTGGGAGGTGATCTACTGGAAAGCAGTCCTGTGGAGAGGGACCTGGGGGTCCTGGTGGACAACAGGTTAACCATGGCACAGCAATGTGCCCTGGTGGCCAAGAAGGCCAATGGGATCCTGGGGTGTATTAGGAGGAGTGTGTCCAGCAGATCGAGGGAAGTTCTTCTCCCCCTCTACTCTGCCCTGGTGAGGCCTCATCTTGAGTACTGTGTTCAGTTTTGGGCCCCCCAGTTTAAGAGGGACAAGGATCTACTGGAGAGGGTCCAGCGGAGGGCTACGAGGATGATTAGGGGACAGGAGGGCAAGGCTTATGAGGAGAGGCTGAGGGACTTGGGGCTTTTTAGTCTGGAGAAGAGAAGACTTAGGGGAGATTTGATCAATGTTTATAAGTACCTGAAGGCTGGCCAGGAGGGGGGAGACATGCTCTTTTCACTTGCTCCCTGTGACAGGACAAGGAGCAATGGGTGTAAGTTGCAGCAGAGGAGGTTCCGCCTCAACACAAGGGGGAACTTCTTTACTGTGAGGGTCACGGAGCACTGGAACAGACTCCCCAGGGAGGTCGTGGAGTCTCCTTCTCTGGGGACTTTCAAGGCCGCCTGGATGCGTTCCTCTGTGATCTGTGTTAGATAGTTTTGTCCTGCTCCGGCAGGGGGGTTGGACTTGATGATCTCTTGGGTCCCTTCCAACCCCTAACATCCTATGATCCTATGATGATCATTTTAAGTATTCACAAATGGTGCAGCAAATTTCCCTACATTGTCTTATCTGAAATGTCTTGATATTATACTGAAAGTATTGTATTTACAGTTATAAGAATACAGAGCTAGACTGTGATCTGTGGTAAATAAGAAAATAAAACTCTTGTTTCCTTACAACAAGCCATTCCCTTGTAGCAAATAGGGTAGGGATTATTTGGATAAAAGATACCTTACTCATATCATAATCCTGGGGTTTGAATTTATATACATTAGGTTAGTGCTTAGGGACTGATTTAAAGTTACATAAATTGCCTTAATTTGGAAACTACATATGTCTTTTTTTACATTAATTGCACCCTTTAAATTTTTTTTCCTTGAGAATGAGTCTCCTAGATAAAACATATTATTTGTTATGTTAAAGAACTGATAACTATCACTTTTAGTCATGTAGGGTACTAATTCTTGTGATTGCAATTTAAAAAATACAATATTTCCTCTTTCCCCCACCTCGTTTTTATGTTTATGTGTATATTTTCAGATATGATTCTGGACCAGCAGGTGGGTTCTGGGCAGCTCAGTGAGGATGTTCGTCATCGAGTACATGAAGCATTATTGAAGCAGCATCACCATCAGAACCAAAAGAAGCTGAGCAACAGAATCCCAATTGTGAGATCTTTTGCTGATATTGGGAAGAAGCAGTCTGAGCCCCATTCCATGGATAAAAACGGTAACGCGTTACCTCGTTTTGAGCTTTCAGGAACGTCTGCATGTGCCTTGTACCCACAGCATGATTCTGCTCTTAAAAGGTCCTGTGTAAAAGCGGTACCTTTACGTTGCAGTGGTTCCTTTTATGCATTTAGTAGCACACCTATTCAAAACTGAAATTCAGGTGTCCTGCACAACTCAGGGCCACACAGAGAGATTCGAGGTAACTAGCTCAGGGGTGGAAGCAGTCTGACTGTGTCAGTATGCTGGCAAGTCCTGGGCAGTGGGCTGGGCATGTTATCCCTGGTTCAGCACAGCTCAAGTAGAATTGCAGTTCTTTAGGCACTCTGTGATCCTTTGGACTGAGCTTGAGTGTCTTTGCATAGTGTTGCTCTGAATGTTGGATGTGGTTTGTTAGTGCCAGAAATGTCATGTGACTGTTACAGATTTGTGTTCGCTATCGAGGGCCTGCGTATTCGAATGTAATGGATTGTTGGAATAGTTTCTAGCAGGAAATGCATTAGCTAGTATTCAACTGATGCTTCAGGTTTCATAGTTGAGATTGAGGGGTTTGAAAATGAGGAAAATGTTTTCCAGGATGTCACTGTTGGAGTGATGCTGCAAGAACTGTACTTTGTTCTTTCAGACAGTAACTTTTTGGAAAATCGTGATACTGAAAATGAGAGAGCTTGTTTGCATAGCGGTCCTAGAGTAAAATATTCTTTCTTGCTTTTACAGAAACTTTTATAAGCTGTAGTGTTGTTACAGGTTAATCATAATGAAAGAGAATTTCTTACTGTCTCTTGTTTCTGTAAACACAGGCCTGTGTTATGAAACTTGCAGCCAAATTTTTCAAATGTTTACAAGTAATTCACTAGAATGAATACATTGCAAAGTTACTGAACCTCTGTATCTGGTACCATCGCAATAACCACAACATTTTTTGTCTAAACTCCATTTTTGTTTTATTCCAAAAATCACCTTGGCTTCAGTGAAATCGCTGTCCCTTGTGCTCTCTCTCTGGTTTAGGGCTGTGCAGAGCTCCTGAGGGAAGCTCCATCAGAAGGGAGGAGTGAGGAAACAGCCATAGCACAGGGCAGGTTCAGAGTGTGAGAGGCAGCTGTGTGCTGTCAGACTTGGGGCAGAAAGGGGAAGAGTAACAGTGCAGCTGATCTAGAGAGATGGGGCTGTTGGCATAAAGATGAACTTTGAAGAAAGACCTTTTGTCTTCTAGTCATTGCCACATAAAGTTTTAATAGGTACTTCTAAATCTAGCTACTACCCTAAAAGGTAACATATAATTTCATCTGAAGTGCATATTAAATAGGAACTTTTTTATTACGCCCAGCTACCGTTTTTAAGAGTAAGGAAAAGGTAAGATGTGTGTGTTTTTTGGGTATGGATGAACAAAGGTAAATGTAAGGGCAACTGTAATGCCTTTCTTTTTAAGGTAACTGTCCTGTTGCTTTGCAGAACTCTTCCAGATAACTTAAAAAAATAGTCTGGATAGCTTAAGAAATGTAATGTTGTGATGTTCCTGTTGCTCAGTTTACATGGGACACAAGAGAGCAGCTTGCATTCCATAAGCATTGTGCACTCAGTCTTATATAACAAAAAGCAGTAGGTGTCCTTAAAAGGATCCCTCAGGGCAAGCTTTGAAGTATCATAAGCTCAATTTCAGTAACCTTCTGCATCCATTAATAGAACTAATGCAGTAATTTACCCCAAAAGCATCTCACTTGTGCCTTAGTTTCAGCTGTGCACTCTCCTATCAGTATCTAATTCTGCCCACAGGTAGGTTCTGATCAGGACAGTACGTAAGTCCATATTAAACACACTAATTGACACAATTCTGCATGTAGGGAGAACATATTCTACCAGGTCTTCATTTGTCTGTGTTTATTTTGCAAGATGAAAAGCTCTTGAATGCTATTTCATGTGCTTATGTAGAGATGCCTCTGATGCCTCAGGACACTCTGAGCCCTGGTTAATAAAAAAAAAATAAATCAGTCTCTTTCACTATGTTAATTTACATTAAGTTAAATGCACCATGAACAATACAAATCTCAATCATTTTATGAATACTTAGAAAAAGATAAATCAGTTTTAATCTAAATTACAGTGAAGTATTCCAAACCCAGTCTTTTTGGTCACAGATGTATGTTAATCAGGTTGAAGTATTGCTCTTCTTCGTGCATCTTTTAATTGCTAATGCGCATTTGGCATTGTCCTGCATTGACCTTCTCAAAACAGATGATGGCCCTGTGATAAAGAAAAGATGGATTGGTTTATTTTATCTCTTGCTATCCAGTACCCTGTTACATTAAAAAGTGCAAATTTTACTTTAGGATGAATTTTCCTCTACTAATACATTTTAAAAGAAATCATGGTATTTTTCTCTTTTCAAGACAACAGTGAATAAGCAACTCATAGGCTTGAACTGCAATTACTGGCCCAGTAGTCCAGGGTTGAAGGAGTGCAGAGAAAGAGGATATTCTGAGTGCTGCCTGATGTTAGACACACTGATTGCTGCCTTTTTCTGAGTACTTAGTTATTTCTTTGTCCTGGGTGACTTGGTAGGTGGTATATACATTATGCAGGAATATACACTGAGATGCTCAGCTTTCAATCACTCCTCTGTCCTTAGAAGCTTGACCAGGAGAGGCAGTGAGGTTTTTGGTAATTTTGCTTTGCTGTTGCCTCATGACCCAAATGTTAGAGTTCAGCAACAGTGTTGTGCTCACTGCAGCGTCTGCGCAAGCTTCTCATAATACAAAAAATGTGTTGTTAAAATACAACTTTGGATCAGGTGAAGGCAGAAGAGTAATCAGCTAAGTATGCCTAAAAGAAGGCAAAAGAAAGACATATGAATACCTGATATTAGTGTCCAGACTGTGCTGTGAGACTTAGCGTTGTTTCCTGAGGACAAATGGGCAAACGCGATCAAGGCATTTTAGTCTGCTTATTCCATTTGTGCTCAGGTACTATGCAGAGTGGAGGAATCTGAAATGTTCTGTATGCTGCCAACAGTAGCAGTATTATACTTTCTTTTTAATTAAAAAAATGCATTAGCATAGTAAAACATTTTATTACTGCTTTTGCTTTCTGGCTGAGCAGTTTAATTCCTAGAAGACTGCAGGGAGAAATCCAGATAATATCAAGTACCGCTGATGAGTTCCATGGTAGTTTCAGAAGCGGCAAGTGCTAGGAAACTGGGCAGGGACGCTTTTTTTGTCCCTGTTGAAGTGAGAACCTTGGGCACAAGTTTGGTTAATTTGCATTAAGTGTAGACAGTTTAACTGGTAACAAAGCTTAGCAGTCTGTAGTTGATAAATTAGGTGGTTCAGAGCTTTAAGTCTAGCTGTATAGATGATGTGGTACAGCTAAGGGTGCAGAACTCCTGCTTTGTCTTCACGGCGCTCCCTTATCGGTGTATCAGTTTCCAGATACTCAGGAGCAGTGTCTGAAAATGAAGACATAAGCTTAAATCAGAATATGGCTGTGCTGCTGACTGACCACTGTGATATCTTTGCTGGAAGATACTTGTACATGTGTTCTCCCTCCATTTTTTTTTCGTTGTTGAAGGTTTGGTCAGACCATCTAATTAATTTGCTTTATATTTAGTAGTATTATCTTTTGTTTACAATGGCTTTTCTTCACATCCTCTGCAGGGCGAAGATATCAGAGTGCTATGGATTTACCATGCATTTTTAATGCTACCATGCTGTGTTTAACTTTCACTTTTCATTAAGCATCAAAACTGTGAGAATGAAAAGCCTGCTTTTGATGTTCCAATAAAAACGACAGTCAAATTTGGCATAAGAACAGAACAAAAATTTTTTTTAAGTCTAATTTGACACCAAATACCCAAAATAGAGGGTGGCAAATAATTTTAGCATAAATACTGTAAAAGCAGGTAAAACTATGGATCTTCATAGTTAGTAAATAATTTCTATAAAGTTTAGTTTATGAAGAAATGTAACTTTCTCATATTGAGATCAATAGCTTTTTCACTGATGTGTGAGAACTCTGTGAATTCCTGTGACAGCCTAAAAAGCCAAAGACAATTGCAAATATCTACTACCGTACTAGTGATAGAGAAACGCGAACAATAATTCCGTCGGTCTCTCTTGGAAAGAGTTCTGCATGCCTGACACGGGAAACTAGCTGATTTAACGAAAATGTGGGCAGGAAAACAGGTTTTCAACATGTAAACATTGGGGTTTTTTGACTGGCTATTTCACTCTTAATCTAGACTTCAGAATACGAGTGTGTGTGCGCGTGTGCGTGTGTATAAAGAGATCCAACAGACTTGAAAAGGAAGGAACTAGAGGAGAGGAGCCTGGCAGGATAAGTGACTTCACTGTATTGCCATGCATTTTGCTGAAGTGTTCATTATCTGTAGTGACACGATCTTAGGCTCCATTTTCCATTCCATATGTATGCCATTTTGTAACTGCTGCTTTTCTTTTGATGTCAGAAGAGTCGTGTTATTAGTGTGAAAATTGCATTATGCTACATTTTATCTGATTTTGAGAAATTCTGAAATTTCAGGGAGAGGTTTATCAATATGCCAAAGAGCATATTGACCAAAGCAATGGTATATTAAAATCAGGGATCTTCAGAGTTAACAGCATGAGCTGCTGAAGCAATTAATTTTGACATGTTCTTTTTCAAGCTTTTTTCCAGCTACTTTTTTTCAGTTAGCATGATGGGTTGATCTGGGTTTCTTCAATGTTTTGTTGCAGTATGAGCTCACACACCTCTTGCTCTAGTCTCTTAGTAAGTCTAAATTGCCAGTTATGTGGTGGTCTTTGTTCCTGTTGTTAGTTGTCTGTCTCTCCTAAACATCAGTTCAAGCATTTAGGGCATAACTCAGAGCTGGCTTGCAGCATGTGAAGGAATCTTGCATGTCAGTACTACCATGTGAGGCACAGATATTACTTGGAGCCACATGAGAAGTGTAGGGAGGCATTTCTAATTACCTGAGTGTCTCCTCATTTTATGAATAAGTCACACTAAATGTCACATATGTACCCACATTCTCTTGCAGTATTGCTTATGAATCATGCAGGTTAGTCTGGGTTTCTTTGAAAGGAAGACACCCTTGAAGATAGTTAATTCTAGCTCAAATTAGGTAATGCTTTGTTTCTTATTCCATATTCTTCTAAAATGTATGTATTTTTAATAAAAGCTTATTATCCACAGAATTTTATATTACTACAAATGTATCTTGTATTTCCAAACGCTTTCATATGGTATTCTTTCTTTCCCAACATTTCCTTGTACCCGGGGTAAAATGCATATTGTGTATGTATAAAGCTGTATCATTCATCGTTGTATTTCTTTATTTTGCTTTGTCTTTGTTGTGTCTGTCTCTAACAGGCTCATCTCATCTCTGTATCTTCCTCATCCCGTATCCTTTGGGTTCTGTAAACTCCCTGAAGGTTCAGAGGTAGTATAAATACCTATTCTTGCTTGGGTTTCAGATCATTTAAAATGTACACCCATTTTTTTCATCTCAGTTTCTCAACAGCATGCAACTTCTTCCTGTTGTTACTAACACATAGCTCAGGCCTTTGTCAGCAGCTGTGGCTCGCCTAAGAGATGCTTTGTGTGAAATGATGTTGTTTTGTAGTGGGGGAAAAGTGCCATGCCTTTAAGAGTAAACAGTAATTTTAACAGTAATTTGTAAAACTGTGAATCGTAGCTTTTTAGTTAAAACTGCACGACTTCATGCGAGTTATACTCGAGGTTCAGGCACAGCATTACAAAAAACAGGTAAGGTGACTTCTTCCTCAACTTCGTAAGTTACGTATCATTAGCAAGCACCAAATCTGCTCTTACTTGCACTGGTACAGTGGGAGCCCTGTAGTTCTCCATTTAAAATATTTAAAATATTATGTCTAAAGGTGCATGGACAGTTCACCCTGCAAAGAGTGTGTCTCTGCTTGGTTACATTAGAATTTTACCGTATGCCTGAGAAAACGTAGTGGCTTACAATCATTGATTTTTTTGTTTGTTTGTTTTTTGTTTGGACTGCGCTAGTTTAGATTTGGGAATTTAGTGACCAGTTGCAGGGCAAGGCCAGAGGAGCTGGCTTGCAAATCAGATTTTTGTTTTCTCAATGGGAAGAAATCATGTGTGGTCTAGAAAAATCAGCAACTTCTTCTCCAATTCAGTTTCCTTTTGTGTTGGTTGCATCCAGTTGCTTTCCTTCAACTGGGTTTCCTATCTGAATACATTGTTCTTTTTTTTTTATTTCATTGACACTCTAGACACCTATTAGATTTTAATTAACAGATAAAATACATCTTGAATTTTAATTTTTAGGCAGCACTAGTAGTGTCAAAATGCTTAGCTCTACTTGCAAATGCAAGCTTGTATTAATAAATATGGATCTTAGCTGATGGAACTTGATTTTTATGTGGCTTGGCTTTTCATGACATTTTTTTCTGTGACTTCTTAGTATATTCAAAGCTCGGGCGATTTTACGTTCTCTGAAAAAACTAATTTTTCAATACTGCACCTTTTAAAAATGTAATTCTGATATTCTGTTGTATTTCTGTGTGAAAAAGACAGTATTGTGTTACCAGCTCTTTTAGGGTAGTTGTGTCTGTTAGGCATGAAGTTCCTTTGTATATAGAGTGGATGTTTCTGTGATGTCACAGTGTATTTGACTGGTACTTTAAAAAAACATGAATGGTGCGCTGATGAGTTCCTAAAGAATGCAGCTCTTGAGGTGCTTTGTGTAGAAATAGCACGCAGGGTAAATAAAGACTGTTAAAGTTTACGTTTATAAGGACTCAAAGTACTACATGGCTCTGTTTGCCATAGACTATGTAAACAAACATTTTGCTCCAGACAGAGCTGAAATGGAACTGGTAAAGACAGAGCATAGAAGAGATGACTAAATGGCAAGGCTATTGCTGCTCTTATTCCTTCTCACACAGAATTGATGGTTTGTGCTTTCACCCTTCTTAGCAGCCTAAACTCTGTATTGCCAACTGAAAGACTGAACCACCACAAGTGTTTTATTCAGAGCAGGTACTTTAAAGCCTGGCTAGGGCTTGTTTTTTGGTGGGGTGGGATGTTTTAATGGGTGGGGTTTTTTGGTTTTTTTGAAGTTTCTTGTAGCATAGAGATAAAATTTGGAGAAAACTTGGATTTAGTGAGTATGTATTCACAGACAGTGACACTGCAAGTGGTGAGGACATCAGAGATGACATCCTTTTTTTTTGTTTTCTTTTAGTCTAGGTATAATGTGACAGCTTCACTCTTCATTGGTGTAGCTCTTTAGCTGAATTGTGTTATCGTGGGACTGTCATGGTGCCAGTGACTGCGTCCTTCATCCAGAGAAAACCAGTAGTTGTGAAAACTAAAAGAAGCTTGAGGAAAAAGAATGTAAATAGTTGCTAACATACCTTAGCAAACTGACTGTTTTTAATGATATTGGAAAATCAGTGCACCTTGGTGATGCCAATGTTTGCTAGTTTACCATCAGTATGCTTTAATAGCCGTTAGTAATTACTTGTGTACTTAACAGCATTCACCTGAAAGAGTGGATATGAATATCCTTAAGGCAGTATGAAATTGCACGCAAAATGACATTCATTTACTAATTTCTGTGGCTCAGAGGTAGAGGAAGCTACCAAATACAAAAATAACTGTGGAGCATTGCGGTCCTGATTCTAGGGAGAGGGCCACAGTAGCACTGCACCTACCTGCTGTTTGGTACTATCTCTCATTTAACAAACTAAACGTTTGTGGCAGCGGCAAGCTCTCTGAAACCCAGCACCTTTTGTCTTTTCTGTTTAGGACTGACACAGACTACATTTGCATTTTACTGCCTCTCGGTGCTTAAAAGAAATGCATGTTCCTACAATGTTTTTAAGATGCTCTTTCAGTAACATTCCCCACGGCTGTCATTTGAAAAATGAAATTACCTGTCTTCTCTACCTTGTGTCTTTTATTCTTAGTCAGTGTAGTAAAAAACCCCCTTAGTGTTCCAAGATCCAGAAAACTGTCTTAAGCTGCAGAGTTATTTAAACATCTCTAACTGCCTCAAGGTAAAACTGCTGTACTTTCAGATTACTCCAGCATATGGATATATCAAAGTTTGAGGTCCTCTCTTGGCACAAGAAAA
This sequence comes from Rhinopomastus cyanomelas, assembly GCA_013400115.1. Classification (NCBI taxonomy): domain Eukaryota; kingdom Metazoa; phylum Chordata; class Aves; order Bucerotiformes; family Rhinopomastidae; genus Rhinopomastus; species Rhinopomastus cyanomelas. The sequence continues at coordinate 46,935 of VXBP01010416.1, forward strand.
GAACATATGCTATTCTTATAGACTTCACATACTCACTGATCGGGGCTTTTATTCTTACTGTATGTGTTTCTACATATTTTTCTGCAAATAAGAGTGGACACAGTGTTTAAAAGTTTGCCTTTGCACTGTTGTGCTAATTTCCTAGAGGCTTTTGACACCTCCAATTATGATGTTGCAATGTCAGTATTTATAACAGGTGGTCCCTGCTCTGACTCCTTCGTTGGTCAATATTTTTATCTCCCTGGCAGATATCCCTGCTCTCATTTCCGTGAATTTTTGGGTCCAGGAAAATTATAAATGCAAGTCTCTAATTAGTAACATAAGGAACTACCACTTCTGTTGCTTTCCTGTAACATCTTTATAATAAAATATGTATGTTGATGTGAATAATTATTGCAGGTATTCCCCTTTATGTACAGGCTAGAGTATAGAGGAGCGTCTAGAAGGAGTAAATGGAGAGTTAAGGAAGTCTGATGCTACTAGATTGAAAATCTTCTGTGAGTAAGTTAGGACAGAAATTGACCCTCAGCATTTGATGGCTTTTCTGTGAGAGGTAGTGGAAGATATTTTTGTTACGTTGTTAAAGTCTCCAAAATAGTGCAGAAGTCATGTGTGTAGTATTTTTAATAACTTTAATACCACAGGATGATTCCTGTGAAAGGAATTCTAAGACTGCTAAATCAACAATGCAGAAAAAAATTACAGTGTGACGTAGTGTCTGGGGATACATAGTGTAAGAGTGGTGGTGCAACAGTGATGCTTTTTTCTTTAGGTTCTGATTAAAATGGATAAATCCAATGACCGTTGTACTGCATCTAGTGTATTTAATAATTTTTGGCTTCTGATTTCCAAAAGCTGTCTATTCTGATATTTAGGAATTAATAACCTTATAGTGTGAATTCTTTTAAGTTTCATTCATATGTTGCTTTATTAAATCAGTCCTTTATTTTTGTCAGACGTGAATTCTAATCCTGAATTATTTTTATCTACTTGGTTAGATTAACGTGCCAGTCAAGTCTGCTTTTTTGCCATTCTCTGTTTATTTCACTGTAGTGCTGAACAAAAGCCCTCATTTCTATTCTTGTTTTGATCTGTTCTTGTCCTGAATCAGAGAGAAGATGGAAATATTTCCTTTTTTTTTAATGGATGCATTTACTAATAATGTGTCCAGCAATACATTTTAAAGCATTGCGTTCCTCTACTTCCTAACCAAAGTCACGCTACCGGTGCAGCACAAGAGTCTAAGAACAGTTTTGTGCCATGGGAGATTTGCCTCGCGGAAAACGAGATGTTGATTTTCTTGAAAACCAACTTTGTCCCTCAGCAAATGTTTCAGCAGGGAATTCATGACCAGACTTAAACAGGGATACTGTAGCACTCAGCTGTGACAGAAGCTGGATTCCTCAGTATTTTGGCAGTGGCTGAGATACTCTTGCGAGTCTCCTGTCCTGTTCAAACTGGATTCTGCAAAGCACTGTTTCCTGGCAGTGGCCCAGGACATGCTCAGTCTGCAAGTGTGCATAAAAAACAGTGCGAGAGGACACACCACAGCTTTTTTAATTGCCCCCTAGCTTAGGGCTTTCTGACTGTCTTCATCTTCAAGTATCATGAACATATGGTCTTTGTTACTGTGCAAGTTTAGGTTGATTTTCACCAGAACCAATGTTTTCACATCATGATTTCTCAGTCGTATGAAAGACTTTATTTGCTATGGAAACAAATATATGCTGGGCACGAGATGCTGACTCTGGGCCAGTTGGACTCTCTAGTTATTCCTGGTATGTGTTAGGGCAGTAAGAGATACTTGGCTCGTGTATTTGGTACTTTTTCCTGTACTTTGTTGTGGTGTTTGGAGCTCTGCGTTGCTCCTACCATGCCAGGGAGGGAAGAGGAGTGAGGGCAAGCAGGGAATGCCCATCAACCTGTGGGGTTCGTGCGCTCCTCTGATGGCAGCCCCACACCCTCAGTGTGTGGATGGTGGCCTCTGGCTGCGTGTGGGGACAATGCTGGCATTAACTAGAAAAACGCTTTGTGTCATACACTTGTTATTTCATCCTGATTTCCATTTAGAACTCTGAAAAATTGTGTTGGTCTCACAGGGCTTATTGTTTGCTTACAGGAGATGGAAGCGTATTGAAATAATTCTCACCTTAAGATATTTTTAAAACTTCTCTAAAATACTAAGCCGTCCCTGGATCGTCAATAAAAGTGAAACGTTGCTCAGTACTGAGTTTTAAAAGAGTCTTAATTGTCAATATATCAGTTTTTACAACAGCCCATATTTATGCTGATTTTGTAGTCGTTATATTAAAGACATTCTTATTTGCGTGATTAAGATTATGAAAATAGTAATTCTGTTTGATTCAGTGAGGAATATTCTTGTATACAAATATTGTCCCAAATTGGCAGCTCCTCCAATTATTTACAAAACTGTATGAACACAGGACTTTCCTCAAATGTAATATCTTAAAAATCATAAGCTTTAATTGGCACAGACTGTTTCTCTATAATCCAATATTCCAAAAAATCTTCCATGTTTCCTAAATCAATGTTCTCCTACTCTTGGTGCACATGATAGATGTTGTCTTTTAAAAATGTGTCCTTCTAAATAAGTCTCTAAATAAGTTCATATACATGTAATATGTATGTGGGTCCAAACCAATTATTTCATTAGATGTTTATTTATAGAATTATAAATATAGAAGTTAGTATTCTGTAATAATGGTGTTTTTTTAGCAGGTCAGGTTGTTTCCCCACAGTCTGCTCCCGCCTGTATTGAAAACAAAAATGATGTGAGCAGAGAGAACAGCACTGTTGACTTTAGCAAGGTAAGTGTTCACTGACGGTGAAGCAAGCGTCCTGACTGTGCAGCAGGTCTTTTGAATTAAATACAGTGAGTCCATGTGGATGGGGGCAAACTCTGAAGAGCAGGCTGGCTTTAACAGTGCTAAAGTTTTTGTGTGTGGGCTGCAACACAGTTTGTAAGAAACTTTTGATTTTCTTGATCAGTTACTGGTAACAGGAAATCACAGTTTAGGAGTGTAGAGACATGTATTGCAAGGCAATACTGTAGATGTGTATTTGTAGGGGTATTTTTACAAATTAGCAATATTTATCTAAGTAGGGAAGTCATTCAGAATTCTTACAAAATTCAGATTTACCTCCCAGATTTTTGCTTCTTGTGGAACTAATACTTGAATACAAACGACGCTTTTTATAACCTGAAGTCATGGATTCCAGAGTGTAGATTCAGACAGAATGTGTTTCTGTAAACCTATAACTTAATTCTTCTGGCAAGCCAAGATATTTCAGTACACTTAACAAAAGATGTTAACTCTTCAGAAAAGCAAAGGGTTTCTCAGCTTTAGTATAAAGGAGAATGCTAATTTCTTGAAGACTTCTGTAAGTACCTGAAACAGTCACATTAGATACAGGTGACAGAGACAGATTACTTCAGTTGACACATTAATACAACCAAGGTTGAGTTACTGAAGAAGAGTAATTTAAGCCAAAATTCTGAGCAGCACTTGCATCTGTTGAAATCGTAATGCTAGAGCAGCTGAACTAAAAGTAGAGTTATGTGATTGCTCCATCTGGTGCCAGACTTATTTCCTAGCAGCAGTAGTTATTTGCACCGGTTGAAATCTTGACTGAACATGCGAGTCTGGGTATGGTAGATGGCTGAAGTAAAGATGAGAAACAATCTTTTCGTCGAAGATCGTGAGAATGAAGGAGGCTGGCTGGGGATGTTTTGTGGGACCGTGTTGCTACAGAAGGAGTAAGGAGAGCCATAAACAGCGATAAATTGTTAAAAATTCAATGCTAATGCTTCAAAATATTTGAAACCAAGATTATAATGCTAACTAAAATGAATTGCTGTGGCAGTTGTTCTGATAACAAGATATAAAATTTAATGTAGGCTATTGGATGTGAACCTGTCTTCAGAATTGAGCTGTGCAGAGGTGAAGTTCATAACAAACCAGAGGAAACGGCATAATTATCAGTAGCGCTTTGCCTGTGTATTTTGCTTTCGGCTGTAGGATCAAAACTCCGGCCTGTTATCTAGGTGCGTGACGGTTCTATTAACCAATAATAGGAGCTGCAGTGTTTGATCCTTCAGTCACTATTTTCACAGTGCAGCTACTTTCTTGATCCAAAGAGCTCTTCTGGTTTAAACTGGCGTGAGAAGGGACCAACATGTCATCTTTGGGCTGGCCTGAGCTAGCTAGATACCAACAAGGATATGGAATGAAGTAACAGTTAAGGGTTGTGATCTAACAACATTTTTTGACTACCTTCAAATAGATTCAGGTATCCTTTCGAAGACAGTACAGTTTCCCCTTGAAATGTGCTATGCAGTAACTCACAACAGTTTTAATTGGAATTGTATGCACAGGTTGAGAGGAAAGTAGAGCAGTACACACGTTTTCCCTTGAGTATTGTATTCTTGCTCTAATTTTGTTCCACATACTGATTTCATTTATCTGGTACCAAAAATCACCTTTTGACTACCTCACACATTCTCTTCTTACTAATCTGTCCTCCTTGGGCTACTTTTAATATTCCAAATTTGGAGTTGATTCAAAAAGCTGACTTAATCTGAGTAAGCATTGAGACTGTGTTGACTACATTTGTTTTAGCGTATGATGAATGTGAGACACAGCACTAAAATCTTACTTCAGTAGCACAGAGAGGGAAGCATAGTTTCTGATGTTTGTCCTTGTAAATGTGTCACCCCTCTTCCTCTGGTGGGACACTACGAGAACTTTGATTCTGGGGGATGGTACTGAGGGGATGCAGCACCACTTTATCCTGTGTCTGCACACAGGGGTGGGGATGGCAGTTTAACTGACTAGTGAGCATCTGACTAGTCTCTGCTTCTTACACCAGAGGCCAGAAGGAGCCCTAGTTGTCCTAAAATACGAAATGTGTAGAGACAGCATCCCTCTCCATTCTCATGGCGATATTCTGATGATAACATGGATTCAATATTTCTCAAACAAACCCATGTCCCATACTGACAGGATTTGGTCTTTCAAAGGCCATGCGAGATAACCGACTTATTTTTTTCATAGTGGTTGGCCCTACTTAGAAAGGATCTTTGATCATTATTTGTCGTGGCCTTCCTAAGAAGTGATGTTGGGTTTTTCCTGCTTTTTTTGGTGTGTCAATGCATATGTGGTTCTGGAGGAGGCCCCCACCACTCTTAAGTTCTTGAGTTTCCCTGGTGCATAATGGCTTCCACATTCATTATTTAGTTTTATGCTTATATTGGATCATACTGGGACCAGGTCATGTATGTAGCATGTGTTCAGGCGCAGATTAAAAAGCACACAAGGTCTGTCTAGCTAAAGACCTCTTGAGAGACAAGATGTTTAATGGATGGCTTAGATGAAGTTTTTAAAGGATGCAGCTTCTCTCATTACCCAAAACTCGCTTCAGGGCTACCTTTGCTCTCGTTACATAGCAAAAGTAACAACCAGGGTTCAGGACTATTTGCCCAGTTTAATGCTTTTCTGCCAGCTGCTTCCTTTTAACTGGGGCTCTGTTCACTACTTAAAAGATTTTGAAATCTCAAGCTGATAAATAGTACAGGAATTACTTCGGAAATGATCTGAAAATACTTCCTGGTAGAGGGAATGTTCCGTTCAGAGTTGAATCTTGATCCTGTGATCGGTATGTTAGTGGGACCTTGAGGTGACAACCGTAGCATATAGTATGTGAGACATTAGTTGTTAGATGTTAAATCCATTCACAAGCTCAAATTGGAATGTACATTTCTTTGTGCCTGAAAGGCCACCTCTTTCTGTTAACTAGAAATTGCCCACAACACCAAAATTGGGCGCAGAGTGACTCTGTCTATTCAACCCTGAAGTCTTCTGTAATTTGAGTGGGGAATAATATTTACTCTCCTGACACTTCACATTGAAAATGTACTTGGTCTCCAACCTTCCAGGCTGATGTGATGCTTGTACTTTGTAACATGTTTGGTCATTGTTCAGGAATAGGTAGCATTAGATATCTCTTTGTGATCTGAGTGAAGTAAGATTTCATTACACAGGCAACTGTGTTATATCTGAGTTCTGATTTAGTGCCAGAGCCATTTGCAAGAAAACAAATTTCTAAATATTACCAAAAACTATGCAAACTAGTACTGACAGATGGCTGTAAGATAGACATTAAAATGGTCCACTTTAACAGTTTATATTGGATTTGATTGCTGTTGTTGTGTTTAGATTAATAAAAGGAAAGCAAATGACAAATTCATGCTTTTTGAAACGCAGACAATACTGGTGCATAATGAAATCAAACATACATCATATACTCTATTACTCCATGCTGGTCTTTGCTCCAGTGTCAACCAGACTGAACGAATTCCTAGGCAGATACCGTCAGTTTATGGAGTAATGTCAGGCTGATTCTAGGATCCTGTGATCTGTGATCTGTGAAACTGTTGCTGTCCTTTGTTACCATCCCTGCAAAGTCAGCATCACTGCCCTAAAACTGTTACACTTAAGATTAAGACAATCGTGGTCATACCTTGTTTCCTGCTATTTTCAGCAGAAAGGCAACAGTCTTCTGGTTAAATTCAAAACCAAAAGTACATCTCGGAGTAGAATAAGGAATATTATGAGTAGTGGAAGCTGCTGTTCTCATTTAAGGTTATAATACAGAATATTATATAACACGAAGTAATGACTTTCGGAATTGTTAATTTTGAAAATATTGAAAAGTATGATGTCTTAATTTCTTCTACTAGTAGGACCTGCTCATGTTATGAATGATTGATACTGTTATGATTATTGATGAAAAATTGCTAGAAATTTAATACCATATTCTTAACAGCATTGTGAGTATGATTTGTTGTGTTCAGAAATTAGTTTTGCAGTACTGTAACTGTGTTTACAAGGAAAATGTATTAAATAATGAAAGACCTGTTCTTGGGTTTAGATAAACATTTTTATATTAAAAAAGCCCATTCAACAGACAAGAACAGTAGAAACTGTTCAAGTGAAAGAACTTAGATTATAGTGATAGTGGTCAAAAAACCTCTGTCAACAGATTGGAGGGTGGTGGTGGTGAGGGATGTGGGGAAGCCCTGTGGATAGTTTTTTAGGCTGCAATGTAAACCTTTTCCTAGGTTGACCTACATTTCATGAAAAAGATACCTCCTGGAGCAGAAGCATCAAATATCTTAGTTGGTGAACTAGAGTTCCTGGACCGTGCAGTTGTTGCTTTCGTTAGGTTATCTCCTGCAGTCCTGCTTACGGGACTAGCTGAAGTTCCAATTCCAACAAGGTATAGTCAGATTTATTTTTCTTGATGTTTTTCTGACTCTGTTGTGGAGACAAGGTGGATGGGCCTTCAGCTTTGTCATGAAAAAAAATGAGTTTATCGTGGTCCAGACTAGGACACATGTATAGGGAGCACCGAGGGACTGAGCTGGCTTCGAAAAAACTGAAATCTTACCTCATGACCTACTCCAACTTACCCTCTGCAAATAAAAAGACCTGAAACACCAAAAGGAAGGCACATTCTCTGGTTTTATTCAGAAGAGCATGAAACGATTAAAAATTAGGATAAATAAGAATTTCTACAAGAATACATCCTTAAAATGAGAAAGTCAGTTATTTCATTTGATCGTATCCTTTGCATTTTGTAGACCCTTACTAGCACGAAACCTAGAGCACAAGCTCTATAGAGATTTATTGAGAGTAAAAATTACTTTTATTCAGGCTAATTTAATTTGCCAGATGTTGCAATAATAATACTACTAACATACATAAAATGGTTAATTTTGTTAAATTAACAGAATTAAATGATGTTAGTATGCTCTGTATAGATACTTATTGCATGTATTTATTATGCAAGATAAGTTTTGTATTGTAAGGAGGTTTTGATTAGTCTCAATCAAATCTAACTGTGAAGCTTAGGGTGTACATTTGGAAATTATTTTTACATTGTTTTCTAATAAGAGCCTCATGTTTGTGGTTGCTTAAACATACATAGTGATGGCATTTCATGACATCTTTAATCAGAGCTTTGGGTGTGTGTGAGGATCTTGATGGAGATGCTAGACAATATTTTTTCCTAGGGGTTTTTCTAGTCCTGTTTTAAAATATGTACTTCTGTAGTTACGTGCAACCATCTATCTATTATCTTTTATTTGCAGATTTTTATTTATTCTTCTCGGACCGCTGGGTAAAGGGCAGCAATACCATGAGATTGGAAGATCAATTGCAACACTAATGACAGATGAGGTATTGTTATTCATGGCTTGGGTTTAGTTAATTTTTTAGTCACTGAGGATATGTAATAGAGAATCTCCAAGGTGCAAGCCTCCAGATGAAGTGTGGCTGATAGCATTCTGGTTCATTTAATGGTCCTGTAATGGCCCATATTATGCTGCCGTAAGGAGATAAAAGCACAAGCAAGGTTATCTTCACAGAGAATAGTCTATTTTACACTGTCACTTTTCAGTGGAATTACTTGTATTCTAAACTGTAAAATCTCCAGAATGTTCAGCACCCATAAGGATGTTTTTCCCATGGCAGTTGGAGCTATATGGGAATTTTGCATCAGAACCTCAAAGTCACTTAAAGCTGGGATTGTTTGTTTGGTGGGAACTGCATGAAGTGCATTCTATTTCAGAGAAAAGGGGCCACCACAAAAAATGTTCTGAGCGTTCCTTTTCCAATCTCTTTTTCCTCCCACATACACTTCTCCATTTTTTTTTTCATAGGTGTTCCATGACGTTGCTTACAAAGCAAAAGACCGCAATGACTTGGTGTCTGGAATTGATGAGTTTCTTGATCAGGTTACTGTACTCCCTCCTGGAGAGTGGGATCCAACAATTCGAATAGAACCACCTAAAAATGTCCCCTCTCAGGTTAGTACATTGTAGGATTCAGACACTTCTAAATCATGTGAATTTTTGCTAGGTAGAATTAAGTCTCAGTAATGTAGCATTTAGCTGTCACCATGTAGACATTTTGTGTCCTCTTTTTTTTTTCTTGTCGCTAATTTGCTTTAAGAGAACCATTGTCTTGCAAACTTACAGTGTAGCGATGGCATTTTGTGCAGTTCAGTTCTAATTCTCTCCCAAATAAGGACATGTAGTTGTATCTTCCAATCTTAAATTTGGGAGTAATCAGTCATAAGCATCTTTGATTCTTCTGATTATCCATGGTTCAATTTTGTTGCAAGATTATTTAAAGAACTGATCAAAGCAGCCTGATTTGCTGCTCTTTAAAATATTTTATCGTACAAGATTTTCTGTGATCAATGCTTTATATTTCTTAGACCACAGTTCCTTCTACTGTTTCCAGTTATAGAACATCCTCTACAGCTTAGGAAGAGCTTATGTTGATGAATTTTTTAAAAAATTTACATGTTTAGTCTTTTAACTCTAAAATTGTGTTTTAATTGCTAAGACCCATGAGAAATATCTTTTCCTTCTGTTAGGAGAAGCGTAAGATCCCAGGAGTGCCAAATGGAACTGCAGCACATGGGGAGGCAGAACATCCTGGAGGACACTCTGGACCAGAATTGCAACGTACTGGAAAGTTAGTGAAAACATATGGAAAATCTAAAGTGGCCTAAGAGATGTGATTCCAAAGGAATCACAATGGCTTGGTTCTCTGTCAGATTACTGGCTCGGCATATGTTTATTCTCAGGTCTTTTTCCTGATTTGAGTACCACGTAGTTAAAAACTAAACACGAGCTAGTTTGTAGAAGGGGAAGTGGACAAAAAGATTTAAATGTTTGTACTGTGTTCACTGCAATCTCCTTTCTCTATTATTTATGGAGGTCAGACCTCTGTTAAACTTGATTAATAGTTCTTACTTTTGTGAAGCACAAAGGAAAAGTTGGCAATAGTCTTCTACCACACATTAGTAAAGCTTTCATCCGTTTTTGCAGTTGATGTTTCTGGCTTGTGCAGCTCTAGCACTTGCAATTTTTTTTAACCGCAGTAAGCTATGATATGCCCTAGTAAATGTGAGGCAGTGTTAGCAGTGTGGTGGCTGCAGTATGCACTGTGGAAGGAAGGATTTGTCCCAGGGAATACTTAAGTTCTCATGTGTGTGGTATGCTCTAGGTGCATCATCGGTCAGTGGTTTGCATTAGTACAATGTATTCATGCAGCAGTCATTTAACTTGGTGCCTCTTGGTATTTGAATATTGTTTCTACCTGCATAAGGCTGAGCTGCAGTGTTGATGTACACAGTGGGGCAGAGGATTTGGTGGCCAGTCTGGCTGTAAGCTGTTCTCTCACCAGTGAACCTGGCTCAAAAGATCATTCTAATATTTAGGAGATGGTGATGCTTTTTGTCTTTTCTCCAGCAACATCTAATCGATTGTGTGCATGCAAGAAAAAGAGCACCGTGGCAATATGTACTTTGTACGATGTATTGTAAGGGCAGATCTGTTCCTAAATATTTGATGATATTTAGTGTAGTATACATGACAAAAGATGACAGTTCTTGTCCTTGAAAAGTTGTGACCTACATTTACTGCTATCAGCAAGTGTTTTTAGGAACAGGTTCTCAAAAAAAGAATGTGAAACTCTGTGTAGATATGTGGGCAAACAGGCACTGTGGTAATTCTCTGATTAACAAACACAAAGAATTATTATTAAATAGTAGGGTTTTGCACATGTGAGTCAACAGCTGTTCAGAAGCTCTGGGTTTAGATAATTAGATTATGATTTTTTTTAAAAAAACGTGCAAGTAAGCTTTTTTTGAAAATAATTTCCTGATTTCAAGTTATCAAAACAGGTTTCTCAAACCTTATTCTGGTAAGGCTGAACTATAAGAACATGTATCATTTCATCAAGAAGCAACTGCTTCTGTGCAACTCATTTAAAGCAATGCTGTGAAAGAAAGTTTGATATGCTTTTTCAACTAACTTGATCTCTTCTGTTTTCTTAAGATTTTTTGGAGGATTGATTTTAGACATAAAAAGGAAAGCGCCCTTCTTCTGGAGTGACTTCAGGGATGCTCTCAGTCTGCAATGTCTGGCATCATTTTTGTTTCTCTACTGTGCTTGCATGTCTCCTGTCATCACATTTGGTGGTCTACTGGGAGAAGCAACTGAAGGTCGTATAGTATGTGTAAACTTTTAAAACAAAATTATATTCCTTGGTTTGTGGTTAGTATTTTCTTACTGTTGCATGAATGACCCTTAAATATTGGCCTTTCAATGTTTAGAAGGCTACAGACTAAGGCTACTATTGCAAACCCCCCCCCCCCC